>JAWNZC010000090.1:0-222500 GCA_035771165.1 Paragorgia papillata
CTCCTCCTCCTCCTCTTTCTCCTCCTCCTCCTCTTTCTCCTCCTCCCCTTTCTCCTCTCCTCCTCTTTCTCCTCCTCCTTCTCCTCCTCCTCTTTCTCCTCCTCTTTCTCCTCTTGCTCCTCCTCCTCTTCTTTCTCCTCCTCATCCTCTTTCTCCTCCTCCTCTTCTTTCTCCTCCTCTTTCTCCTCTTTCTCCTCCTCTTCTTTCTCCTCCTCCTCCTCCTCCTCTTTCTCCTCCTCCTCTTTCTCCTCCTCCTCCTCTTTCTCCTTCTCCTCTTTCTCCTCCTCCTCTTTCTCCTCCTCCTCTTTCTTCTCCTCCTCCTCTTTCTCCTCATCCTCCTCTTTCGCCTCCTCTTCTTTCTCCTCCTCTTCTTCTTTCTCTTCCTCCTCATCCTCTTTCTTCTCCTCTTCCTCTCCTTCTCCTCCTCTGGAGGAGGAGGAGAAAGAGGAGAAAGAGGAGGAGGAGAGAGAGGAGGAGGAGAAAGAGGAGAAAGAGGAGGAGAAAGAGGAGGAGGAGGAGAAAGAGGAGGAGGAGGAGGAGAAAGAGGAGGAGAAAGAGGAGGAGGAGAAAGAGGAGGAGAAAGAGGAGGAGGAAAAGGAAGATAAGGGGAAGATAAGGAAGATAAAGGAAGATAAAGGGAAGATAAGGGGAAGATAAGGAAGATAGAAGGAAGATTAGAGGAAGATAAAGGAAGATAAGGGGAAGATAAGAGGAAGATAAGAGGAAGATTAAGGAAGAAAAGGGGAAGATAAGGGGAAGATATGGAAGATAAGAGAAAGATAAGACCCACCAAAGCAATTAAATATTCTACCATATATGCAAATCCGTGGTGTTTTTCTCATTAGTGACATTTAATGAGTTTCTAATGGATTTTCTCCTTTGTGTTCTACACGTAAGGGTCTGATTTTTTTTTATGAGCTACCAAACCAAGCATCGAATTATTTAACCAAGCCCTGTAATATTCCGAAGTAGACTCCTACAATTAAATATATTTAGACTAACAACTCGGTAAGAGTTATCATCCAAAGCGAAACTTGATGAACTTTGCACAGTTCTTAAACGTATAAACACCACAAAAGCGAACCAAATATCTAATATAATATTCACATACAAGCTTTACGTTGCTATGTGCCAGTGTTCAATACGTTTTAAACCCCTTAGCTCACGGCTTTTCGAATTGATTCCTCGCACTATCTTAAGTTCTTCTTATATACGGCTTCTCAAGGTGATTCCTCATTCTATCTTCTCACGATTTCTTCACTTATAAACAAGTTGGTTGACCATTTAGGTTCTAACCCTAATATAAATTCATAGCTTATTCAGATAATATTCGAGTTAAGTTATCTCAGCAGATTCAGACATTTAGATCGCTCCAAACTCTCTATACTCACACAGATGAGGTTTCAGATAAAAAATATAAAGTGTCTCTATCAATTTCTCTCTCGTTCCTTGGAAAGAACGTCTATTTCGTTAAAGTTTGCTGTACACATGCTCTTTCTACGTACGTGCCCAATCATGTCACAGGCGTTCGTCATTCGTGGGTCATTCGTGAGTCATGCGTGAGTCATGCGAGGAAGAGGAAGATTAATGAGGCGGCATCCCTTTGATACACTGGATTGGGGGGGGGGGGGGGAGTCATCTACTGAGAAGAAATGGTTATTTTTGCTAATTTTGGTCATGTTTGGTCAGTAATGACATGAAAATTCTAATTTATATAAATGACATTGACCCTAAACTTTTATCAATTGTTATAATGATGATGAGAGTGCATTCGAATTATGAACGACTTTTTAATTCTGTTGCCAGTGAAGATTTTGATTTTGAATGTTTTAATATCAATTATTGGAAATAAACAAGTGTTAATTGGTTGAAAATGTGATATATATTTTTGGAATTATTTTAAAGTGAACTGAATGTGTGAGGAAAGTGCCTTTGTAAAATGCTTTGTCATTGTCATAACAATAATTGTGGAAAATTTGGTTAGGATCTGACAATTATTAGCATTGTTGTCAAATAAATCTAAGAGAAGAAATGTTTATTTTTGCTAATTTTGGTCATGTTTTGTCACTTATGCCATGAAAATTTTAATTTATATAAATGACATTGACTCTAGACTTTTATGAATTGTTCTAATGATAATGAGAATGTATTGTGTGAATGCAACTTAGTGCAAAGTTTTCGAAGAAACTTTGCAGTAATGTGATCAGTGGGGAAATTCAGTGCAGTCAGGCATAGTGTAAACTACCGGAGGGTACGATTCTAGGTGTAGCGAAATCATTTTCTTGCCGTATTGCGGTACCAGATTGGCTAATATTGTCAAAACAATTACAGTATTCAAACATATATCGTAACAGGGCGCTTAGTAAATCATGTATGCATGCTTTTTGAACGATATGTGCGAAAATATTGATCAAATCCTGGTGTAATATGATATTATAATGCGTCTCGAATAAGGGCAGGTCACCCCGGATACATATTGGTGACTGCGTGTCATGTGTCATGACTTGATAAGCGAATTTCGAATTTAAAAATGTCGTGAACACAGAAGAGAAGCAATTTTTGCTGATACAAGTCAAGGGGATTACATTTCTTTACTAAATATGCTTTAGGAAAACGGAATCATGTCTGATCAATGGCCGGACGTTCTCAGGTAGGCGATGTTTGGGCATAATATATAGATGTAACGATTTAAACTCGTGATAAACGTGAACTCATTCCCGTCCGAATCGGTCCTTAGTATTTTATTGACCTTTATTCTGGCTAACGCCAGACGATTTTATTGACCTCTGGGGAAACCCTCGGACTGGAATGAATTATAAACGCTCTCATTCTCGTCCGAATCGCTCTTTAGTATTTTATTCTGGCTAACGCCAGACGATTTTATTCACGTCTGGGGAAACCCTCGGACAGCATAATATAGCTGCTGATCCTCGTCGCTCTAAACGTTAATATACCTGTTGATCCTCGGCGCTCTAAAAGTCAATATATATTGCCGCTGATCCTCGGCGCTCACGCCGCTCAGGATGTCATATAAATGGAAATAAAGGAAGCCAATCGTTATTGTGCTTGCACAATTATGTACGTGTTGAAAAAAATTTAAAACCACAGATACAACTCTCAAAAATACATTCTTTTTAAAAATCTCAAATATCAAACGTACTGTGTACATATATGTACTCATGTTTATAGGCATGTAATGCAAACCATGTTTAAAACGAAAATACTCTGTTGATTCAAATTGAATCCAAAGTATCTCTATAAGTAGCCTCCTTCGCAGACGCCTACACCAGCACGAAATTCCTTTCCTGAGCACGAAATTCCTTTCCTGAAACGGACCAATCACGGCTAACTTCCCAAATGACTTGTAATATTGACGTTCAAGATCTACGCGCGTATCTCAACTCAAGCCCTGCCTTCGGTCTTTAATACTGTCAATAATGGAGTTGCTGGTCATATAGTCGTGGTTGTCTCACCGCTTGTTAGCCTAATGAAAGGCCAGGTCAACAAACTGCGAAAAATCGGGATTTCTGCTGTATTCTGCGGAGGTTTTGTAGCCCACAAGGCGTCTGCGAAGGAGGCTAGACATCCCCGTAAAATTTTATTCGCTAGATACATTCTCCGACACTTGTAGCCTTTTCAAAACGTTCGCGCAAATCTATTTAATACATGGGCATCAAGAACACATCCATAATACCATTCTTCGTAAGTTTCGTAAAGTTCTAAGCTATATACTACGCAAAATTTTAGCTTTCAAAGAAACTAGTTCGCTTCAATCCCTGTACACCTTTGGGCTTTTGTTTACAATCTTTATTACTTCACACGCTCTTTAATACGCTTTACATTGATTTTCACGCATATTTATTTGCATGAGCAGAAAGAACATAATCAAAACATTATTCTTCATAAATTTCGTGAAGTTATGAGCTATGCTACGCGAAATATTAGCTTTCAAGTAAACTAGTCCCGGCAGTTCGTACAAGACAATCCCTCTACACGTTTCAGTTTGAGCTTTTGTTTACAATCTTTCTCTTACGCTCTTACGCTTTACACTACACTACCCTGGTCCCAGAGGTCCTACGCCGCCCGCTCCCCCCCACCCGAAATGCTGAAAGCGGCGAGAGAACCTCTGGTCGAACTGGCCGTTTCTTTGATCGCTCCGAGCCAACGAAGTCGCTAGGGTCAGATCTTGACCCCATTTTCTGATTGGCTATGAAATCTGTTAGGGGGTTTCGATTAAAAAAATAATTTAGCGTGTAGGGAGGTGTTAGTAGGATATTGTCTATTACATCAGAGATTTTATAGTTGATCAAGAATTACTAGTATTTGGCTCAAATTTGCATTACAAATGTTGGATAAAATGCCAAAATAATGGGAATTTGCAAGACGCTTTTGGATGAGATATTATCCGTCGTTCTCGCGCGTCGTTTTCCTGAAATAGAAAGGTTAACAGAGCTACAAATGAAGGCTGTCTTGTCATATGTAAATCGTCAGGACGTTTTCGCCGTTTTACCAACTGGGTATGGAAAATCTTTAATTTTCCAGATCATACCAGATATTTGTAAAGAGCTGTCGATGCGAGGTTTACCGTATGTGTCAGATCCCATAGTTATTGTCATCTGTCCTTTAAACTCCCTTGTGGATTCGCATATTCGACAGTTGCAGGCCAAGGGATTTACTGCTGCTAGTCTTTCGTCTGGAAATATGATCGAGGAGGAAGGAATTCGCAATGGAAAATATTCCTTTTTGTTTGGCAGTCCCGAGTCTTTTCTTTCAGAGAAGTGGCGAGACTTGCTTCGGAAAGAAGTGTATCAAAATCGATTGTTTGGAATTGTAACGGACGAAGTTCATGTTATCCCCAAATGGCAAGTTCATTCATTAATCACTGAAAATTATGTTATATTGTAAACACAACTGTGTACTTTGTTGAACATAAACTGTATTCTATTTGTCCTAGGTCTACCTTCCCCTGTGCTGTCAGAATAGAATAAAATTGTTGTATAGCGCGTTTAATTAATTTAATAGCCAGAAATATAAAAGTGGATGTTATGTCCTATTAAAAGTCAGAAATATTATATCAAAATATTATAAAAGACCTTGTAAAAGATTATAAAAGATTCAATTTTTCAAAGATAAAGCTATTCATGTGTTGCTTCTTGTGTTTATTCTTGTAACACTTTTTTTTTTTTTGCTAACTATATTAAGCCATTTAAACCTCTAGCTTTTATAATTATCTAGTACTACATGAATGTGCATGATTATTCAATTAATTAAAACTTATCAAGAGTAGTATTATCTGCATGTTGACATGTTACCCAGTCTGGAAGTGGTGGGACGTTTTGACTGCCAACAGCCTATAAAGAGTAAATTTAATTTTATTAAAACTACTTATACATGTAGTTAGATAATATATTAATTCTTGGTTTTAGGGGATACAATCAACGACACAAAAAGCAGTTTGTCTCTGCATTTCGGGTGTGCTTCTCCAGATTAGGGGGGATGTGGTCCCTTGGTCCCCAGAATCCTCTAACACCTGTTCTTGCCCTAACTGCTACAGCCAGTAAACCAACCCAGCTAACTGTGATAAAGTCTCTTTGCCTGAGGAAAGACTGTGAGGATTTATGTGAGCCCTGTTAGAAACAATATTTACCTATACAAGTGCAAGGTTAGTACTGACATCACAAAAAAACATTTATGTGGCTAATTGATTTACTCAGAAAAGAGAAGAATACAATGGCTAAGACTATTGTTTATTGCAAAACTGTTCAGATTGTTTAGGACTGAACTTGGCAAAGATAGTTTCCACCCAAGTAATGCCTGTCCCTCCTCAGATAATTTACTTTTTGGTATGTTCCACCATGTCACTCTCATTAGGCACCAAGTGCGGGTGTTGAATTCATTTTATGACAAAGATGGTACTTGCAGGTTGGTGTTTGCAACTAATGCTCGTGGTATGGGCATTAACTTTCCCGATGTCCGAATGGTTATAAATTATGGACCACCACGAGATATTGAAGAATTTGTGCAAGAAATTGGTAGGGGTGGGAGGGGGTGGGAGGGATGGACAAGCTGCACAGGCAATTCTTCTTTACACTGGCCGTCATTTAAAAAACTGTGAACAAGTGGTTAAGGATTATTGTGCAACAACAGATTGTTTAAGGCAAAAAATTGTACATACCAACAGCAGCAGAACTGTTAGTTGTACATATGCTCACGATTGTTGTCTCAGCTGCCATGTTAAATGTCAATGCAGTAATGAAGGAGTATATAGGGAATAACAAACAAAGTTAAACAAAATACCAACAGTAACCTATTAAAGTAAGTCAAGGTTTAAGTTAAGGTGGCTCCACACAGTTTCTTGAAAAACGGAAAATACAAGTTTGAGAGTCCAAAATACGTGATTAAACAATTCGGGAAAAGAATAAAACTAAATGTTATACATAGTTAAACAGTCTGACAATCAAAAACTGTTACCAAATAAATAGCAACAGTTGTTGCTATGGCAACAATGACTTTTCAAAATGGCTGCCAATTACCCTTCAAACTAATTTAATTCGAAAAAAACTTTCGTGACCCCCAATTTGTTTTTCATTAAAACTTTTCTTGAAGTATGAGTAATCAATAGGCCGATTTTAAAAAAATTCTGTAGAACGAAATTTTTTAAAAATTAACAAACATGATTTTTCCGGAAAAAATGATGCGCTGTGTCTGTGCAACTGGTTTAATGGTTTCATCCATGTGAAGCTTAACTGTCGTGTCCTTTAGTTTCCCTATTCCTGTGAAGAGATTCTTGTACTTGACATGGGGATCAGTGATGTTGTTTAAGACTGCGATGAGATCAAGTTCAGTAGAGGTGGAATACCCCATGATTGCCTGATTTCCAATGATTTTTCTTAACGTGGAATACCCCATGATTGCCTGGTCTTGACCAGCAGGTTGCACCGTCCTACCACCTTTAGTGGCTGACCTCCACCATAAGGGTATAATCCTTTGGTTGCATGTTTTTTCAAAGTTGGCTGACCTATCTGCTTCTACACAGTTTCATCTATGATGTTCACAGAGGAACCTGTATCAATCATCATTTGGCATTCAGTATCATTCAATTTTACTGGTGTTTTCTCACTTAGGATGTTCACCACATGCTCATCACAGTGGACTCCATAAAAGTATTCATCTTCACTTGATGTAATGCTTAATCCGAGGCTTTCGAATCGTTTGCTAGAGAGTCTGTCAAGATCTTGTTGATGGGTTCTTTCTTTCTAAGCTTCATACAGATTCTCTTGAAATGATTTGGCTTTTGGCAATAGTGACAAATCTTGCCCTTAGCTGGACAGGGGCTACTGTCTGGGTATTCTCCCCCACAATTAATGCAGGTTTTCTTGGGAGCTTGGTGTTGGTTTTGCATTTGCTTTGAGGGTATGTCTCTCCATCTTGTCTGCCGGTTTCTACTATCTCCAACTGCTGAAATGGACTCTTTCTCCATGAGGCTGCATGTTTATCTGCGAGTTCTGAAGTCCTTCCTATGTCCAAAATGTCGGTTAAGGATTTGTCAGGTTCTTGCAGTGCTCTTCTCCGGAATCGACTTGAGCTACAGTGCTGGATCACTTGTGACAGGATTTCTTTGTCAATATCAGTAAACCCACAATTCTTTGATAGCTGCCTTAACTCTGTTACAAATTCATCCAACAATTGTCCTTCTTTCTGTTTACAGCTACGGAAATTGTAAATTTCTATCTGTACATTTGTTTTTGGTTCGAAGTACCTGGTAAGTAGTTCTTTAGTATCTTTGTAAGTGGCTCCACTTTCTCCCTTTTTTGATTCGTAAATTTCGTATATACGCTCCCCTGCATAATGGAGTAACAAAGCTCGTTTCCTGGCATCTTCTTTAATGTTCATGCCAATTAGTAAGTTCTCAAGTATCCCGATCCACTTTTTCCACCGAGGACCAGCAGTGGCCTTGTCTGTTTCCAACTCAAACGCTGGGAACAATGGCAGATTTGCCATCGTGTATATGTACTTTTGGTTTGATAGCTCAAATGTGTGTAATCGAACTAACAAAACACGCAGGATACGCTTACCGGTGCTCACAGGGTTCTCTTAATCCTCGTCGCCAATGTAGAGTTCTCACATTGCACTCATAACAGTGCAAGTAAACAGTAAAATAATTTTTGTACAAAATATATATTTAACACTCCCTTGTTCTTCACATACATAACCATCATGTTTCCTCGTGTACGTACCTTCTGCGTCCTTTCCCCCCGAGATCCCTTGCGGGCTCACTCCAAAACCCGCTTAGGCCCTAGACACTACAGGATGAAAATCATTGATGTAGTCAAGAAATGTTAAGAGTGTGTCAATCCCATGTGGCCATAATGCAAAGATGTCAATAACCCTTATCCACTCAAGTGGAGTGAGTCCATTGGGTGCATCTTTTTTATTCTAAAGCAGCCATGAATAAATTAGCGTATGATGGAGCCATGGGTGTACCCATGGCTGTCCCATGCGTTTGTAGGTAGTATTGATTGTTGAATTCAAAGTAGTTGTTGAGTATTAGTTGAAGGAATGTGTAGATAATGTCAAAGTTGACTTGTGGTGAGGTGAACTTATTCCATTTTATGCTTTTTAGAAATTTCTGCTTTATCTGCCTCTTCAAATAAAGCAACTATTTATTCCATCAGTTGATCTATTTCACTGGGATCTGGAGAAATACCAGAGGCTTTCTCTTCTTCGTTTATCTTTTTCTTGTAACTCAACGGTCCATACGTGACAGATACATGCTGTTAGAGAGGCGTCTCTAACAGCATGTATCTGTCACGTATGGACCGTTGAGTTACCCGAAATACTGGGTTAGCACATTGTCCCAACACTATGGCAAGGTTATACCACACTTCACCCCTCTCTGTAGTTCCTTTTTTGTGTTGCCAAGGTTGAACTTGGATAAGCTCTTTTAGGAAGAATACGTCATGAGCATCAGACCACTTCATTGGACCAGGTTGGCTACAAGACAAAGTTAAAAAAACATACTGGTAAATTAATATACAATAATAAAATTATTGAAATATTCTTTATAATTACTTGACAGAGGCAAAATTGACTATCTGAGGACAATATATAGTATATTTTAGTGTATTTTTTGGCTTGTATTGTTTTATTGTACTTTAATTTATATTTTCTGCTACCAGTGTGACATATTAACTTCAAACAAATCTAAAATTTATAAAGCTTTATAATAGGACCAGCCGACCAGGTAGTCACTTATTCTCACACAGTTTTTTAGGAAGGAAAATCATTTAAGATATATGCAACCATCTATAAATATCTCAATATCTTGACATACAAAATTCTATCAAATTACATATAAAACCTGACAGGAAATGTAAATTAAATAGATTTCTTAAAATCATTAATAATTCATAAACCAAAGACAAAGTAAATCAGGAAGATTTTACATAAATTTGATCAACCTTTACGTCGATTTTCTTGCAAAATACATCGACAAGTCCGTTTGAGAAGCTTAACTATAAAATATCCTGATTAAATATATTTTTACTGATGAGCCTGATCTAGTATATGCGTTTATATTCAATCAAGCCAACTACAAATTTTACAGCTTAATAAATGCTTCGAATTTAAATTTGAATTTCATCACAATCTGTATGACATTTATAGCCGGCTAAAGAAATATGAACCTCTAGATACACGAGACTTTGTACCCTTTGGAGATTATGATGAACTTTCTATTGAAAATATTAATGAAGCGTGCGAGCATTTTTACAATGCTCCACCAGGTTCATGTGATTTTTGGCGTCAGACAGGGTCCGTCTTGTACGAAGATGGAACAAGTTAAGGGAAAGAAAGTTTATTTCATCCGTTTTTTGCCGCCGACTGATTCTTCAGCCAGTGAGTGCGTTGTGAAAAAGTGTGTACCAGTAAAGAAAGAAAATTGTAAAGAAAGAAAATTGTAAAGCCAGGTCAACTCCTGCAGTATCTCCTCGTAAAGCAAAACAGTCACAAAGTAGTGTGATTGAAAATATCATATCGCCGCCTACTGTCTACCCTAAATCATTATCAATAAACGATTTAATGAAAGCTGGTAAACTGGTCAAGCCTCCAAAAACTGCTGTTTTAAATTTGGAGTACTTTGACGTTCAAAAATATTGTTGGTCGGGGAACAATTGCTCCCTTAGGGTGGAAATAGGGGGAAAGAAATTTGCCAGTGGAGCATTCCGTAATGTATTGATCCTCAATCCAGTTTGAAAGGCGATTGGGTTATCAAAAAGTACAAGGAATCTTCGATCAACACGAAATGAAATTGAAAATGAGTGTAGAAACTCACACTCGTAAACAAGTTCAAATGCATAGTGTTGCGCGAAACGTCATACAACGATTTACGTCCAAAGTTCCGCCAGAGTTTGGAGAATCGTTTCAATACGGAAAAGTGCTTTACTCGGTTAGCTTCGAGTATAGCGAGAAGAAAATGATGATCTTGAATCTTCAAGGTTCTGCATATACATTATATGATCCAGAAATAGCTACAGCTGACTTGAATGACTTTGAGGAGGAGTATTATTTCTGCGCTGGGAACTTATCTTCCTTTGGCATCGATGCATTTAGAAAGCATCACCAGTGTAAAAAGTTTTGCAAAATGATAAATATACCATCGCTAGACGACCAAACAAGTAAATCCAAGTAAATTAATGATGCTTTGTTTATTTTTGAAAACATTGCATGCGCACAATTTGTTAATTTTGGTTTTGAATTATAGACATAACTTTTCGTCTTTTTTCATATTTGCTCGTGAAGCTAATTTTTATATTGTAATAATATATAGTTAAATATAGTGCGATATTATGCTCTCTACGGTTAATTAATTATGTTCAGGTAAAAACTGCAAATGCTTAATTTCAGTTCTGTCTACGAACTGTCAACCCGATAAACACATGAACTCGACAACTTTAAATTGAAAGGTGCATGCATGCATGTCAACTGTGCAGCTTTGTTCTTCGTTACGTTTGCTTTTCTTTTATTATAACAGTCAACAGACTTTTTACAATAGTTAGTTTGTATTTAATGTACGAAGCAAGGTAAGGTCTGTTTTAGACGGTGTGCTTTTCATGTGCCGAACCAAATAGGAGAGATTAGGTACATGATAAGCACGGCGTCTAAATCAAATAGGTGCGGCAATTTTTATTTGGTTCAACCTTTTGATTAAGTTCGACTGAATTGGTCGTACTTAATGTATTTGGTGCGACGTTGATTTAGACGGCGAACTTCTCATGTACCGTATCAAATGCACAAACTATTGAAATGTATTTTCTATCCCAAATTATCCCCAAATGTAGCACTCAAGTTGGAGAAACATGCGCAGTATATGCAAAATGAGGCCAGGAGATATTTCATGGCGCCAACATGGCAACTTTAATAGCGGAAAGTCTTCCGATGTGTGTGGCAGTACCACAAAATATCAGTGTTTGCGATGCAGTATTGCTATTTGCAATAATTGTTCTATCTTTGAGGAGAACGGAGACGTTCCTGGATGGAAACCGGGAAAAGCTTTTGTCTATTGTGATGGTTGTTTTATCTTGAACAGAAGTCAACAACCAGTCGGAGTCGATGAAAAACTAGAACTGGAAGACAACACAACGAAGAAAGGTTCTACATTTTTCATTTAACCAGTAATCTGGGCCCAGTTGCCCAAAGTACGATTACCGCTAATCCTGGATTAAGCTAATCGCTTTTTGAACAACCCGCTCCTGGCCTAATGTAATCTGTCGCACAATATCTTGAATATGTCGTGCACAAACATATATTTTGTTTGATTCTTGTCTGCTGTAAAAGTTTACAGTGGCAATACAGAAAAAACTCGCATATAGCGGGGGGGGGGGGGGGGGGGGGGATGCGGATTAATGCCACCAAACCAGATCAGTGCACCAAGCTAAGCTGTCTTTTTCCAAATTTTACGCCAAATAACCAAATTGCACAATTTTTTCTTGGTTTGTTGATAAAGGGGAAATCCTCACATGGAAGAAATTGTGTGATCTCTATAATCCATAGTACTATGCAATCAAACATAAGCTAGCATTCATTCATTCATATTTATACATGTCAACCAATATTGAATAATAGTAGATCTGAAACATACTTGTTAGTTGTTGCCAAAAATGTACTGGTCTTCATGGGGCTGTGTTTATTTAAAAAACTATGTCCACAAAATATGTATACATGTACTGTAATACTGAAATTTACAAGCAACAATGGTTCTAAAAGAAAACAAAACAAATTAACTGTGCACTACAATACTAAAAATTTGCATTGTTTCCAAAAGTTTTGAGAAATTTCTATAAAGCTTTATTGGAAAGTCTTTAAATATTTTTAATAACCGGATAATAAAATCCAAACACTAGGGCAATGATCTTTTCATAAAATTTGTTTTGGGTTTGGACAAATTCAACACAAAATTTATTGTTACTTCATTATTAATTGTTTATGTAAGCTAGATCTGCAATACCTGGAGCCAAAATTTTGGTTGATTCAAAGAATATTGTGGCCATCTGCTTCTTTTCAGCTGAATGGTATAGCTTGTTAAATTATCCTGCCAGCACTGTGTTGCATTTATGTAACAGAAGTGTACAGAATAGGACAGAGTTCTGCTAAACTTAATTGTAATGCCAATTTTTAACTGTTTATTTACAGGACAACACAATAACAACTGTGATGAGTTAGAAGATGATCAAAGTGACCTGGAAGATGAATCCCCAGGGTCTGAAACCAACAAAAGAAAAAAAAAGCCTGGCAGAAAAGGGCGTTGGACAGATGACATTCTCAATGATTTCGTTGACATCATAGCCAGTGATGAGTACTTCAAGAAGAAACTTATTTTTATAAATACAAAGAACCAACAGAATGGAGGATTAATTTACGAGTAGATCTTAAATGAGCTAAAGATAAGATGTCGAGAAAGAGGTGAGGAATTTTATTGTACTGTTGCACAAGCAAGCAAGAAACAAATTCAAAAAATGTGTTTCAGAATGCAAGAAGGCTGCTCTAACCCTGGACAACTACTGGAATAAAAAGATTTCAGGAAGACAGGGGTTATGGGAGTTGGTTCAATCAGCTCTTCCAACTGGTCAAATGCAGAGATTCATGTCAGCCAGACCAAGCCATAGAGCCCTCGACCAGTTCAACTGATGGTGCATCTAATCAAGATACCTCAGATGAGTTGGTGGGCGTAGTGTCCCCAAGACAAGAAAGCCGTTTGTCCCTGTCAAAACCAAAAAAACAGATATGAGGATGTCCTTACATCAACCAATGAGCTAGTAAAAAAGAACTCTTGAAAATGACAAAACTGATAAGATACTTCAGTTAATGAAGGATGAATTTGAACAATCCAGGCAACATGAATTCAAGCTTTTTCAGATGTTGTTTAATTTAATGAACAATACTCTAATGGATATAGGTCAAGGCCAAGCACCAATGAATATGGCCTACTAGCCACCTATGGTTCCTCAACCAAACATCTGGACAAGTGGCTACCCAGGAAGCTCCAATTTTAACCAGTCATTTGTTGCATTGACAGGGGCTGCAGAGGAAAACCTAAATGAGAGTTTTGGGTCTGGTACACAATTACCATTCTCTCTGAACAATCTGGTTTGAAATAGAATATCATAAACAATCTAATATGTCATTGTGAGTGTACAGTCATGTTAAAATAAAAGGACATGTTCACTCTTGTGTTGTATCGTGTTGTGTTTGTGTTGTGTTGTGTTGTGTTGTGTTGTGTTGTGTTGTGTTGTGTTGTGTTGTGTTGTGTTGTGTTGTGTTGTGTTGTGTTGTGTTGTGTTGTGTTGTGTTGTGTTGTGTTGTGTTGTGTTGTCTCGTGTCGTGTTGTGTCGTGACATCGTAAATCAAATTCAAACAAATATACATACATACATACATATATATACAAATATGGATCAGAAGAAGTTTTTGTGTGGTATTTTTATTGATTTACAAAAAGCGTTTGATACGGTAAATCACTCTATATTATTAAGAAAACTACAGCATTACGGAGTACATGGGATTGTTAATGATTGGTTCTCCTCTTATTTATCAAATCGTATCCAAACAATACAAATTGATTCTAACATATCTGAGAAATAAACAACATTAACTGGGGTACCTCAAGGATCAGTTTTACCCTTACTTTTTCTCATATATGTTAATGATATCTATTCTCATATATGTTAATGATATCTATAACTCTTCTGATGAATTAATTTTATTTATTTACTGACGATACTACTACTACTACTACTACTACTACTACTACTACTACTACTACTAATAATAATAATAATAATAATAAGTCTTTATTCGGGTAAACACAAGTTACTGGTTACCCAGTAGTTGACATTGTGGCCCTAATACTAATTTGTTATATGCCGATAAAGATTTAAAGTCGTTGGAATCTACTGCTAATGTTGAACTTTTCAAAATATTTAATTGGTTAACTGCAAACAAATTATCATTAAATATTAAAAAATCTAATTTCGTAATTTTTCACCCTTTCATCAGAAACGGCTTGACTATCAGGTAGATTTGAAAATATTTGATAATCATTCTAACACACTTATTTCTCTAGAATGTAAAAATTATGTTAAATATTTGGGCGTGCTTATTGATAGTAATCTTACATGGAAATATCACATTAGCCACGTTGCTTTAAAAATAAGTAAATCGATTGGTGTTATTGCAAAATTAAGACATTTTGTACCTATAAGTACTTTACTAAATATTTATAGAGCCCTTATTCTTCCATACATACCATATGGCATTGTGGCATGGGGTAAGGCTGCCAAGGTTCATCTCAATAAAATCCTTAAGCTTCAAAAACGTGTTCTTTGACTAATGAATTTTGGGCAGTATGACACATGCAATCCCTTTTTTGTCTCTGCTAATATATTACCTATTGATATGCTCTACTTTAAGTCAGTGTCTATTTTAATGCATGATGTATATAATAATCTGACGCCATTAAATATTTCAAATTTGTTTACTTCTTCACAGGAAGTACACAAATATAACACTACATTTTCCTATGACGTTTCGTTGCGGACAAAAACATGAAGTAATTTACAATGTTATAAAGTAAAAAAAACAAAGTGATATCGAAAATACCTCAATCGAAGTCGAAAATACATACATTGAAGTTGATAACAAGAAACTTCAACTCCAAACTGCAATCATTGAAGTCGAAAAATCGTGATTTGAACTCGAAATTGACATTCAAAAGCCACATCGTCGAAGAAGTCGAAAAATATTTGGAAAAAAATTGAACATACTTTTAAGTACTTTACCTGTGTGTAATAAGTGAAGTCGAAACAAAACACTATATTTGAACTTGAAAGGAAACGGATGTAACTCCTGCAAGGGTGAAAATCCGGAAGCGGAAGTAAAAAGCTGTTGTCAAGGCTGGACGAAACGTATGGTAGTGTTCCCTCAGTTCTTAATACGTTAGCGGATTTGAGATACCTTTGCCATCGTCTCGGCACTCTTCGTCGTAATTTTGAACAACGCTGAGCTGTAGTTACATGGAAGACAACTTGAACGGAAGTGATGAAAACGGTGGAATTTGTTGTTGTTTGGAATATAGACCCCAAGGGTCAACCCCTGGCTCTGGACGACCGAGGCTGGACATCACTGAAGAACAACTTGAAGCTCTGCATGATAGAAGCGGATTTCGTTGGAGTGATGTTGCACGTATTTTGCAAGTTTCTAGCAGGACATTACGTCGCAGAAGGCATGAACTGGGCATGCAAGTGGAGGGGAGAGAGTTCTCAGAACTTACTGATAGTCAACTAGACAATCTTGTTAGACAAGTGCTACAAATTACCCCGGCTCCTGGACTGAGAATGGTAAAAGGATCTCTGAGGCAACAAGGCTTAACAACAGTACAAAGATTAAGGGTCCTTTACGCATTAAGAAGAGTCGATCCAGTCACTGCCACATTGCGAAGCACAAGAAGAATTCGAAGAAGGTACAACGTTACATCACCCAATTAATTGTGGTAAGTGTTTTTAGCTTCCCTATAAATCCCTATCTCGTTAACTTTGGTCCATTTAGGCTCCAAAAATATATTCTGCGATTTTCAGTTGAGCTTGGAGATAGATAGTTATTTAAACTCATAGACCTTCTTTCCAAATAGATTTGTTTTGATTATAACCAAATACTGTAAGCTGGCCAGCCTTAATAATTAGGGGAGAGCTTATTTATTTCAAAACTTCTTTGAGGAGCAAAGGCCCTAGGGTTTTTATATAATGCATAACTATGTTTGACTAAAATGCTTATGGAACCCAGTTTTCTTCATCTGTGACTTACGTTCATGAAACTTTCATGAAAGTAAGATTAGTAACATTCTCGCAATTAATTTTGAACTGTTAGTTACCTTACGAAGATTGTCGCCATGGCAACAAATCTAAAAGATAAAGGATTTTTCATCTTTTTACTGCCAATTTTCAAGTTTTCTTCAGTGATTTTTTTTCAAACTTCGCAGTCTTATATGAATTGCTTCGAGAAACGTTTTACTGTAAAAGAAATGTAGGTGATTGTTCAGAAGGTTTTGTTAATATCACCAAATTTAATGGGTTTTTTTAACATTAAGCAAAATTTGTCCAGTAGGATTTTTGGAAAGAAAAGAATTACAAATGAAAAAGCTTCCTCTTGAACTGTGCAAATTTTGAAACATTTCATCGAAGAAAACGCAAAAAAGTTGTGTTAATTTTTCTGCTTTTTTATGGGAGCTGATGTCATAAAATATCACAATTATCAGCAACTTTCCTGCAAAATTAGCAACCAGCTCGCGCGGTCATAAAACCCTAGGGAGAAATTACAGTATGTCAAAATCCACAAAGGGAAATTTTCACAAAACAAATCTTGTAACATTCCACATCCCAAGGTGCATGTACCAATTTTTAACCACCTGTCATATTACAACGAATATTTTAAAAAGATTATAAGGAAATGCAACAGTTGTTATTTGGACCAAATATGACAAATATTGTACACATCTTCAAATTGACTTGCAGTGTCAGAGTGAGGTCAGTGTAAACTCCTGGCCGCCGATAGATATGAAATTCATATAACCGAACAATCTGTGCGCTATGACCGGCTGGCATGATCGTTTATGAAATTAGCAGATGCGGTCAAAAGTTTATTAATATTAAATATTTCACTTATATACCGCGAACCCAGCCGAACCAATATATACTGTAGTGTAGGCATTTTGTTTATGCTTTTTGTCGCCTGATATTAGTTTAAGATTTTGATTTGGATATCTATTATCCATATAATGTATATGGACTGTGTCAGTGTGTCTTGTTGACTTGTTAGACCACATGGCTTGGTGTAATACGATCTCTAGTTCAGATGTGATAAATTGTGATTTGTGATATAGACATCAATTGATGAAATTCATATTTTAATCAACAGCCTTTGGCTTTCCAGGACAAAAAGTATTTTTAAAAGTATTATTAGTGTGGGTATTAATAACTAATCATACCCCCCGGGGAAATTTCCGTCCCCCCCCGAATGTTCACAAACGAAAATTTTGACTAACGTACGAAAAATCCTGGATCCGCCCCTGATATGAATAATCTCACGAGTCACAGGGGTAGCAAATGGTACAAATAATTTCGAACTCAACAGTAAAACAAACTTTATTGACAATGGGTACACTGATGTAGGTCACGAAATGTTCTATGTGAACGTAGATTTAGCAATAGGTCGAGTGTAGAATAATTATTAATGAGGCTCTGCGTGACTTTTCCCTCCAATGGAACAATCATCCTCTTTCAACTGAAACTAATTTTTCACCCCAGCAGCTTTGGATTAGTGGTATGGTAACCCAAAGCAATTCATCATCAACTGCAGTTCAATATGTTTGTCAGTCTTCCAACTATGGCATTGATGAGAGTGGCCCAGTTCCAGAACAAGAAAATTACCAAGTTACTGTCCCCAGTTTCCTATTTCCATTACAGCAGATCAGTTACATCATATTAGAAGTGCAGTACAAGCCATAAATGATGACAATGGCATCACACAATACATCACAGCTCTAAACAGTATAAACTCTTTTTAGTTGCAGTTGTTAATATGAATATCTTATTATAAGCTTTAACTCGAAACAGCTAATAAGGCCACGCCAATTTTATTTTGTATTTTACAGGCCTGCCAACGCTAAAAATCTGGAAAAAATGGTTTTATGTTTGCTGAAGCTCACTTGTTATTGTACTATGTCGCTTTATAAATCCAGACATCTTGCCCTTGCGATTTTAGTAGTTCAGGCAGAGTTAGTTTCACTAAGCATGTTGATGCAAAGATTGAAGGTGATTCATCCACTTCTACTGTTAGTGGCTTCAATGGCAGACTGCTGGTTCCAGCAACAAACTTCAGAAAACTTTCCAGTTCTGTAAAATTATCTTAAATTGATCAATCAATAATTTTCAAAATCACATTCACCAATATCAAATGAAAAGTATCTGTCAGGCTCACCTATTTATGTATCTGGTTGGTTACTTAAAACTGCACATGACGTTTCAGCTGTACAGGTAATTTAAATGGGTTCCTGTGGCAACTCAAAAAATAGGTACGCAATGCGTACATGTGACTACCGCTGTTAAGCACAGAAATGCCACAAGGACTGAAACTTAAGAAGCAATGCATGAAAATGTGTGAAAAGCACAGACACACAAAAAAATGACAGTTATTTTAAATCAATTTTATACATGTACTGCTAATTTGAACATAGGACATACTATACATACATCTTTACTGGCTGTTTCCAAAACATAGCATATATTAGCATTATAAACATGCCCCCAAGTTTTACGTGAAGTGAACTTGTAAAATTCAGATTTTTGTACGAAGCCCAGTTAAATACTAGCTAGAGAACCACTCTAGTGGTGCTTTGAACAACCCAATTTAACTTTTATCCACTGAATAGCACTATCAGATACATAACTATTCAGTGGATAAAATTTTATATTAGGTTGTTTAAAGCATGATTAGTGCTGTTCTTTAGCTAGGCCTTATCAACTAGATAAGCTATCTCAGCTTTGTACAACTCACCCCAGATCATCAACATTGTTTTCCAAAACAACATTTTACCTGTTGTAAATATGCTGTCAGTGGCATTCAAGTGTAACGCACATCACTAATATTTTGTGATTCTGCTAGTATTTTAAAGACAGTACTGTACAACAATACTCATTATTGTAGTTTCAACAGATATATTTCTTCATTTCAAGGCTTTCAACATATTCAAGGCTTTAAGTTTCCCAACAGTTC
The DNA here is from genome assembly GCA_035771165.1 of Paragorgia papillata. Lineage (NCBI taxonomy): Eukaryota > Metazoa > Cnidaria > Anthozoa > Scleralcyonacea > Coralliidae > Paragorgia > Paragorgia papillata. The sequence goes on from JAWNZC010000090.1 coordinate 19,324, forward strand.
GCAATAGCTTTTCAACAATTTATCAAAATGTACAACTGAGTGACATTTAGACACCAGATCATAGAATATTTTTACAAGAGTCAGACTTCTGGTGTGTCTACTATTCTGTGGTCAGACCGCTGTAGCAGCTGTGGTGTGCACAAACTTTGGTTTCTTAATTTCATTATACAAGATATTGAATAACACCTAAAACAAGTAAACAAAGCACAATTCAAAAATTCATTAATAATTCACGAGGAAAACACAAAGGAAATCAGTACCATGTCCGTGGTTTTATACCTGATAAAACTTCTTGACGTCAGAAAGAATACTAATGAACATACAATTTTATATAAAGAATATTAATGAATATACAATTTTATATAAAGAATACTAATGAACATAACATCCAATAACGAATAGTTTTTTAAGCCATTCAAAACACTCGCATCACGTGTTTTACCAGATCTAAAACACTCGGGCTGCGCCCTCGTGGTTTTAAATCTGATAAAACACTCCTGCTCGTGTTTTAAATATTACGTCAAAGTTTTGTAATGTCTATGTAACAGCCAACATATTTTGTCCCCATAAATTTCTTATATACATGTATATAGTGTAAATACAGGGCAGTGTGATATATACTTCTCAAACTCAATAATTCATAAACCAAACACTCGCAAACACATAGGAAAATCATAAGCGAGACATTTAGCCAACTTTTACCTCAAACTTATCTTAAAATACTAATTCATTTGACAACTGATTCATTTCCTGATTTGTTTGAAACACTCAAAAGTTGTGTTTGATCAAATATCAAAACACCTAGCTCAAAGTTGGTTAAAACACATTTCTCACTCTTATAATAGTGTATGATGTATACATGTACATGCAGTAACATGAGTGATGAGTCACTGACCAGTGAGCAAAATACACAATTCAACCAAAATTAAACTTTGACAATTTCTTCGATAAAAGAAGAAGAGCTTTGAAACAGGACACAGTTGAAGGCCCAACTTCTAGCGGACTTTATAAGCTGAATATTTCTAGTACTGCTATAAGTACCGAAGTACGAGGTTGGCTTTGAGATCCGATCAAGTATTCATAGATTTTGTATATAGTATATAAGATAAACAACGTCACAGTTTTGAAACTATTTCTTACCTTGCATAAACTGATCAATGACAGAAACCGCTCCAAGAAGAAAAGATTTGCAAAGTAATAACACTTTTCAAAAATCAAAACTCGGTCATCGAGAGCATTTAGTTTATTCCCCACCAGACCACGAAAACAACTCGAGTACTTCTCGAATACCTGGCGATCAATGGCGATCTTCTCGACTATATCGTAAAATATATCGTGTCGAATATCTGGCGATGGCTGCAGAGTATGACGTAGTGAGGTCCAAGCACTGACCTATATATATATAACTGGACTCCTATTACCTTTGAGTTAGGAAAAGTGTCCACAAAATCGTTTTCAAAATGGCGCCATTTATGGGTCCTTTTGCTAATGGTGAAGGTCGCTGACCGATACCTAAGAACCGGACTGATGACACATGTTTTTAAAACTGCCTGTATTTTGCTCGGCATTCAGTCGAATTAAGTCTTCATATTTATAGAAGATGAAAGCTTTCTTACTGACGGGTTTTGACGGTCTTCCACTGTCCCAGTCTGATATAGTTTGCCGTCGGGCTTTCTTGTTTTAACTACGGGAAAAACGGACGAATTAAAGATGGCAAACTCGCCGTTTACCGGATTTTAAAACACCTTACAACTGATGAGTTTCTCGTCTGCTATTAACACTTGGAAAAGGTTGATAAAGACACTCAAAGAAGAACTCGGTACGCCACGCTTCTTTACGATTTTCTCGTGATCTTCAGCGATATTCTTCATAGACCTGGCGGCTTCAAAAACGAAATGTTTGTAGATTTCCATGACCATGTGTATTGACAGTCTTGTCAAGTGTTCATGCCGTACGCCGGCTGGAACATCTTTAATTCAGACTGCTAGAAAGCTACAACAGTAATTATCTAGGAATATTGTAGTTCAGAACTACAATAAGACTCTTATCGTAAGAACGTCCCGGGCCGCTCAGCAACAAACATTAAATAATATACATGGAAAAGCCACCGAAATATTTTGTTTACACAAACTCGAGATCATGTTCTACTGATATATTCCTATTTGGTCAGAGAAATAATCCAGCAGGCCTCTTCAGTCGTTCCACAAGAAATTGACAATGACCAACCGTCAGGGCTCGAAATAACAGCCGATCACCGATCAATGATCGGCAAGAAATTGTTTATGATCGGCGGAGAAGCAAGGTTGCCGATCATCTTGATCGGCAAGAAATATATTTGACCATTGTCTCAAAAACACGCTTACCTATACAGTTAAAAGACAAATCAAATTTATAATAAAACACATTCAAAAACACGCGAAAAGATCTTGTTTAGTTGATACGACAGGAAAGAATACTTTTCTCGCTAATGTCATTTACTATAAAACAAAATTGCATGAAGTACTTTAATCTCTTCAACAGTCTGCAATCCGAACCGCTGACCACGAACCTTTTTGTTTTGCTGCAGGTTGAAGGTTAGGATTTTTGAATAAATTTTAGTTCTTAATTGATAAATACTGCTGTGTTTTGCTACGAGTAGGCATGACAACATGAAATACTGTTATATATAAAGGTGTTATAGTAAAGTTATATGTTAAATGTAGTCACACTATTGTATTATATGTACGCTTTCAAGATGGCAGTCATTACTGGCTTACAATGTCAATGTTATCTATCTCTATCAAGTTTGGGTTTATCATTCACTGATTATGCTAGGTCACTAATTTGTTGTTAGAAATAAATTGTTTGTGACTGAATGAGTAGTTAGACGCTTGTGTAGTGAGTTTCTCTGAATTCGTACTTTGTCTATAAAATGCTTATCTGAATTTTTGTTGTTTTTTAACTTTAAGCCAATCAAATGTGATAATGAAAAAACTGAATGAAAAAAGACAGAAAAAGACACGCCATAGCGAGACATGAGCAAAAGGAAACAAATTGATATTTCCTCCTACTTTGGTGGGACAGCCATAAGTTCAAAGGACGTCTCCACAACTGACAAACCTGCGACCGCTACTAAGGTTAGCAAGAGAGTTTTACACGTATCAACAGCAGAAAAATGGAAAACCACGCAACTAGCAATATATAACGCCGACAACTGGCTGCTTTTCTTAAAAGACACTGATGCAAACCAAGTAAAGGCAATGAAATGCAGTGCATGTACGAGATACTATACACAAATTTCAGGTGTCAAGGGTTTCTCTCCACAGTGGTCATCGGATGAAGGATGTACGCGACTAATGTTGTCAAGCGCAATAGATCATGCCTCTAGTGAGTCCCATAAACAGGCTATGAATCTGGTTATGAAGCAAAAAGGTATGTTTGTGTATTAGAGCGTTCTCAAGCCATGCAGGGTGTCCTTGACTTGCAAAAGCAAGGAAGCATTTTGTCTGGCATTGCGACACTTAACGAAGCAGACTTAGAAAGAACCAAGAAGAAATTTGAAATCACATTCTTCGTCGCGAAAGAGGAACTGCCTATTGTGAAGTATGGTTCACTGTTGGAGCTTCAAGAGAGACTCGGAGTTGATGTTCGAACAGCATACCGTAACAACAACTCTGGAGGTGTATTTATAGATTACATAAGTGAGAGTATTGCGGAGGAATTGAAACAGAAACTAGCTAAAGCTCATTTCTACAGTGTCTTAGTAGTAGATGGCTCTACTGATTCGGCGATGTCTGAAAACGAAGCTGTATTTGTGGTCCATTTTGGCCCGGATCCTCCAGGATGTGACAGAGTCAAAATTGTTGTAAGTTTCCTCAAGCTTAACTTCCTACAAACTGCTGGGGCAACTGGGATAGTGGAACGTATTAAGGAAAGCTTCAAAACAGTGTCAATTTGCGACTTTAGCCCTAACACCCACGTGTAGTTATCACGTGACCCCACATGTAAACAAAGCGCGAAATGCGGACAATGTGCTGATCGATTTCACGTCGGATGTTGTTTTCGGTGCTTACACTTTAATACAGCTTTGCGTACTTACAAGTCTCCTTCGAGTTATATTTTCTGTATTGGAATCATTAGAGTAGTAATTGAGCAGCCAACAAGCAGGATGTCTGATGTGAGTATCAGAGAGAAATTTACGGCAATGAATGTGGCGTCGATTAAGAAGTTCTTACAAGAGCGCGGTGTTACTGTTAATGGCTACCTGAAGCCTGCTTTAGTTGTAATAGCTTCTGCTGTCGAAGAGATGATGTTACCCCTGGATCCAAATTTTGAAAGGGACGACAATGAGAAGAATATTCAACAGCGTTTAAATATTCATGATATGCAAATCGGAGATCCTTTTGGCATGAAAACCCAAAATAACTTTATCGACTCGCCGCCATTTGGTTTGTACGACATCTTCAATCACCTAATCTACCACGCCACCGACTATGATAAACAAGGACTTGCGTCTTAGAAATCCTATGAGGACTATCGACTTTTTGACGACGGGTACGTTGAATCATTACAGACAGTAAAACTGCTTGACTCAGGAGTTCATGTTTTACGTTGGTAAAGTTTTACCAAGCATGCGAGGAAAGACTGATGATGGAAAAGATTATTATGACCTATGGTTTATTCTGGAAGGACGAGGGCCAAACAAAGGTAGCGTGTTAGAAGCCTTTTGCAAATGTAAGGGTGGCAGAGATGGTGGATGCAAGCACCTCGCCGCTGCAATGTATTCACTGGAGGATCTGTTAAATACCCAGGGAAACGAGAGCGTGACAAGCGGTTCTTGTCAATGGATACGAAGACCACGATCAAGTACTGCACCATGCGAGATAAAAGACTTAGAAATAGTTAAAGGTAGTCTGCCGTCAAGTAAGAAAAGAAAACGACGATACACTTGGCTCCAAAATATTGATTTTGATCCACGACAAGAGAAATATCGTAAAGTTCAATCAAACGAAGAGCTCAAGATTTTCACAGAGAAATTGAGTGCCACTGTGTCGCCACCTCCTGCCATATTACGTCTTTTGGAAAAGCTGTATCTACCAGAAAAGAACATACAGGAACCACAAGCAGAAGCCATGGAAGAAGGCCAAGGCATCATGAAAGAAAAATTGGAAGAGTACACTAAAGAAAACATCCAGTCAAGTCCAGAAAAGTTCTTAGATTCCCTGAGTTTTAATGAAGATGAAATAAAAAAAATTGATGTTGCAACAAGCTCCCAATGGCAGTGCAAAGAGTGGTACACCAATAAGAAGGGTTTTATCACTGCATCCAAATGCAAGAATGTGGTCACAAGACAGACAACGCTTGATAAAAGTAGTAATGGTTCATCTGTCACTGCACTTGCAAAAACCATTGCATCAAGTCAACCTGGTCACATCTCATCCCTCAAAACCCTACCAGATGATCCCCAAAACCCGAGAGAATGGGGTTTAAAACATGAAGAAAGTGCAAGGCATTCATATTTGCGGATTCAAAACCATGTGCATTACAAAGTAAAACTTAGGAATCATGGATTCCTAATTTCAAAGGATAAACCATTTATGGGTGCAAGCGTGGACAATGTTAGAAGCTGCGAATGTGTCTGTCGTTGCAGGGAGGTTGTTGTGGAATACAAATGTCCATGGGTCCATAAGGATCTTAATCCGAAAGAAGCATTTTTAACTGCAGAGATTGGAGGATTTCTGGTCAGTGAACAATTTCAGCTAAAACCCAGTTCGCATTATTACCACCAGGTGCAAATGCAAATGTATGTTCTTGGTTTGTTCTCTTGTGACTTTGTTGTTTGGACAAGAAAAGGCATCCACTGTGTTGAGATACCATATGATTCAACATTTATGGTTGCTGTTTGTATCAAACTGGAGAAATTCTGGATCACTCAAGTTGTGCCACTCATGATGCCAGAAGTGGAGGGCAATATTCGTACACAAAACCAAGGTACTGATAGTATATGCATTATGCATGAGATATACCAAACTTACACTCTGGTTAAAACAATTTTAACTTTGATACACTTGCTCCTGTTTTATATATTATTAATGTAGCTATATTAGTTTAAATCTTTATTCAAAAAATGACCATTCAATGTTTCTTTTTATTTACTCCTGTCTTTAAAATAGAAAGTCAAGAGATTAGTAATACTGAAGCCAATGTATCACAAACATTACCTGCTGTAGACAAGGGTGGAAATGGTAAGTTATGATTTATAAGGAACAATCTATGCATTTTATAATTAATGTAAACTACTATACAGTACTGTGTAATTATCATAGTTCCTCAAACAAGCATTATCCAGTGTTCAATATTATGATACTATTCGTATCTTTGGCTTTTCCAGGATCAAATCAGTCACCAATCATTGTAGATAATGTGACCAACAACAATGAAGTGCATTCCTTTGCTGCAAATGGAGTCACTATTAACAACCACGATATAGAGAGCTTAGCTGCTGGTGAAATGATGAATGACAACATTGTCACTATGTTGTTAAGGTAATTTATTTCTAGAAAATGATATTAAACTTATACTATAGCTATAGTCCTTCTCCACCCTGCCCTAGATAACAATAAAACTCTGACTACTACAGTAACATTGTTAATTGCTCTTACAGTACATATATTACATTTAGAGAACAACCATGCCCATTTCCAATTATTGATACTGTATTCTACTCAATACTTTGTGGGGAACAAGATGGAATGTTCACTTCCACAAGGTACATGTATTTAAACTTTCAGAAAATGTCAGCTAAAAATAAGTGAACTACTGTACAATTGTAATATAGTAAACATAGGTATATATTTTCTTGTTCTCCTCAGAAGTGAACGGTTTAAAGCTGCTGAAAAGTATTTAAAGCCCATTCACTACCAAGAAGATTTTGTTGTAATACCAATCGTGCGCAGGTAAGATGACATTTTGTTATGCATGTACTTTAGTTTACACCCACTGCTCAAGAAGGCACATGTCTTACTTTGTTATACATGTACAATTGTATATACTGTACATTTAACACCTTGACTTTTTTTTAAATTCAATGTAGAGAGCATTGGTTACTCATGATTATTACTCCATGGTATGTATTAATTAATTTCAAATAGAATTGCCTGCATCGAACATGTCATCTCTTTGTGTAATCTATTCCTAGGCACATTCTAGTGTTTGACTCATTGACTTGGGATGATTCTGTCCGAAGAAACGAATTTAATCTTGTGACTAGGTAATATTTTTGATTTAATAGCTAGTTTCCCTTCCAATCAACCTTGTAATTATCTACAGTGTCTCAGCTTTTGGTTGTATAATATGTAATGTCATGACTACAAGGTAATCAATTCAAATTTGCAAAGGGTGCAAAAATTCTGATTTTCTTTCTTTGTGATACATAGGTATATGGACCACATGTGCTCTATAAACAATCTTAAAAGAAAGCATTCCAACCTACCTCTTCATGTCCTAAAGGTAATCTGACTTATTAACAATTAAATTAATAAAATTGTAAATTTATTAATGCCGTGTAAGATGGAGAAAATGTACAATTAATACTGTCTGTTAATTGTTACAGGTTCCACAACAGACCAGTTCAGGCAATGACTGTGGTTTCTATTTAATTTGGTTCTTAAAGTATTTTATGCAGGTGCATAATTAGTTTTTCTCTAAAGCTAAAAGAATAATTTTACAACATTATTTTACAGGATTAGAACAAAAAAGAAACAAACAATTTTAACAAACTCCTTTTTTAGGATTTAGAGCTTTATGAAGATGATCCTTATGCTTACATCAGGAAAACTCACTCTTGGTTCAACAAAGAGGAGGTGAAAAAAGAAAGATCCCAAGCAAGAAAACAGTGGGGAACCCTATTATTCCTTCACAATCTAAGAAGCTAGTCAGCTGGTTATTGTTTCTAAGAAGCTATTAATCTTCGAATCTGATTAAACTTGGTTGCAAATTTACCAAAGCAGCACAAACTTTTACAATTGAAGTAATATAAGCCTTGAATGTCAATGGTATGACACCCCGTAAAATCCTAAAACACTTAAGTTTCCTAATCATGCGTTCTACATGCACTCTTCCTCTTGCAACTCTTCTTGTAGCTGTCGATGCACGTGCTGATGTCTTGTTCTTAGCCATAATGGGAGGGGCTATTAAATACGAATTCCGAACTGCCAGCAAGTCCTGGATGTTAAATCCTTTATCTGCCATTATACGATCACCAGACTGCACAGATTCAAGGAAACCACTTCTTCGAACAATTTCTTTGTCACTGCTGCAGCCACTGTACAAATTTGACACAAAATTAAAATGACAAATGGGTGATAGGGAAACCAGTAATTTAAAAGTGTTATAGGATTTATACTGGCTGTAGGTGCAACGCTGGCTGGATGGTAGGGAAGGTTTTTCAACATAAAACTCTGTGCAGTCTATGATTGCTCGGAGACTTTTAAATTTGATATCCCTGTATACACGGGGTCGTGGTACTCCTTCCATTTCAGTGACAGTTGTGAAGCGAAGCAAGAACTCCAATTCCTTTTGCAAGTATAAGACCCATGTTATGAAAACCCTACTTGCAAGTGTCACTGAAACTCCAAAAGATGTAGACAACATCACCAAAGTAGGGCAGCGCCTCAGTCGGACCAGTGTTAACATAAACTGCTCCCTGATTGTTAGCTTAACATGTACAAGCTTTTGCTGCAAAAAATAAATAAAATTGTATCAACAAACTAAATGTAATTTTTTTAGTTTGCTGTACAAGCTGTAAATACTCAGAAAATATTCTTGAGCCCCAGATGACCAAATCTTTATTCCACATATGGGACTTGTGAATTTTTCCTTTGTAAATGACAGTTTGACCACACTGACAAGTTGTATAACTACCAAGCTAAAACTATAAACAACTTGGAAACTGTTCATAATAAAATTAATAAGATTGACAAGTCAGTTACTTCTTTTCTGTACCTTGCAATATTTCTTCTTTGAGTTACCCTTCTTTCTGTTCACTCTATTTGCTCCATTCCACATCCTCAAAGATCTGGCTTTCTTTTTCACAGTTTCATACACCACATTGAGGCATTCTTTGGACAAACCTTCAAAAAATATCAAATAGACATTAGCAACTCAAAATTTGCTTGCTTGCTTGCTTGCTTTTTCTTTCTTTCTTTCTTTCTTTCTTTCTTTCTTTCTTTCTTTCTTTCTTTCTTTCTTTCTTTCTTTCTTTCTTTCTTTCTTTCTTTCTTTCTTTCTTTCTTTCTTTCTTTCTTTCTTTCTTTCTTTCTTTCCTTTCTTTCCTTTCTTTCTTACCTTTCCTTTCTTTCCTTTCTTTCTTTCCTTTCTTTCCTTTCTTTCCTTTCTTTCCTTTCTTTCCTTTCTTTCCTTTCTTTCCTTTCTTTCCTTTCTTTCCTTTCTTTCCTTTCTTTCCTTTCTTTCCTTTCTTTCCTTTCTTTCCTTTCTTTCCTTTCTTTCCTTTCTTTCCTTTCTTTCCTTTCTTTCCTTTCTTTGCTTTCTTTGCTTTCTTTGCTTTCTTTGCTTTCTTTGCTTTCTTTGCTTTCTTTGCTTTCTTTGCTTTCTTTGCTTTCTTTGCTTTCTTTGCTTTCTTTGCTTTCTTTGCTTTCTTTGCTTTCTTTGCTTTCTTTGCTTTCTTTGCTTTCTTTGCTTTCTTTTCTTTCTTTTCTTTCTTTTCTTTCTTTTCTTTCTTTTCTTTCTTTTCTTTCTTTTCTTTCTTTTCTTTCTTTCTTTTCTTTCTTTTCTTTCTTTTCTTTCTTTTCTTTCTTTTCTTTCTTTTCTTTCTTTCTTTCTTTCTTTTTAGTCCATTTGATCAAACAGTTCTGCTTAATTAACAAAAATAAGGCGATAGGGCCCTAAAGGTAGCCTATCAACCACTTAAACAATCTAACTTAAAATTATTTACAAAATAGTTGTTACTTTTTAAATTTTTTTTGTCATTTTGAGTCAAAGATAAAAGATAAAAAAGGAAAGTTAAAAGTACTATACAACATTCCAACTAGGCAGTGGAGGTGACGGTGGATTTGAATAGGTTCTTTATCCGGATTGAACCAAACAATACAGCTCTTTGCATAATTTTCAGTGCTTTTGTTGCATCAGACTTTCCAAGGTAGCGCACGAGAGTTGATTGCAATTCTTCTGAATACCCTCCAAGGGCATCAACAATGACATTGATTTGCTCAACTTTGTATCCACCATATCGTTCTTTCAATTCCTTGCGAACTTCTTGATATTTTCCTTGCTTCTCAGTAACCTTTATTTGTCTATTGGTGATCCAGGGGCAGCTGAATTCAACGACAGTTATTTCTTTCTTCACGTGATCGTAGACTACTGTATCTGGCCGATTTCCCTGTTCCTCAGTGTATAACATTTGTCCTCCCGCAGAATAGATGGGTATATCCCAGTGGATGGTTACTTCGGCGTTTTCTACCGCTGGCTTTGGAGTTATTTTGGTATTCCATGGTGGGACTTTAGTGATCAGATTGTATTTTCTTAGAATAAAAAAATATAGACATTTCATCCCATTGTTGTGCCGGTACAAATACTCAGATTGTGACAACATTGCACATCCAGTAAGTACGTGGGCGACTGTCTCCTGTTTGACCTTACATAGCCTGCACTGATTAGTTGGTATTTCTTGCCCGAGTTTCTGCTGATAGTAGACTCGCGTCGGTAGCAGCTGTTGGTACAACTCCTCGATGTCGGCAACGACATCTGTCGGGCACTCCTGCCAAAGGTTAAGCCATAGAAAACAGGATTGTTTGTTTAGGCTGTCATCTGACCAACGGTTTGTTGTAAATTGTCCTAGCCATTTTTGGTTTTCAACTTCTCTTTTTCTCGAATTTTGTCGAGCTTTCTGTAAAACTTCTTTGACTCTTTCTTCGGAGCACGCTCTAAGTTCCGTTCCATCATTTTTCGTGAATTTTATGCTCCATTCATCGTTCCCCACGTTCTCGTTAATTTCAACGCCTAACTTTGTTGCCATTTTCTTCGCATCTTTTATTATCGATCTTCTCCCTTTTCCTTCTCTTTGCTGGTCGATCTTAGCCACAGCTTTCATCATCGGATCACTTGAAGAATGCAGGTGAACAGCTATTTTTATCTTTGTTTCCATATACTCTTGTTCAACTGATTTCATGCCACGGCCACCCAAGGATCTTGGCAAATACAGAAGTGGCAGGGATGCTCCAGGGTGTCTTGCACCTACTTCGGTTAGTATTTTTCTAACTTCCCGATCTAGTTCTTGTAGATCGTGTACTGTCCACACGGTGGTGCACATGTAATAGGTAAGCGCTGGAATAGCAAACGTGTTGGTGGCATGTATCTTCAGTGGTTCAGCCATCGGCGAGGACCATATTAGCCAGATTCGTTGAAGGAATTCCTTGCTGGCTTTATCGCGAAGTAATCGCGAATCGTGGCAGATGTGTTCATAAATACCCAGGAATTGGTATGGTGCATCCTTATCAACTGTTCTAAGTGTTGTAGTTTCATTTAACTGCATTTCACTCTGCTCTTCTAGTTTTCCTCTCTTCACAACCATCGTAGCACATTTCCTAACTCCCCACTCCATATTCAAATCCGTCATACATTGTTGTGTTAGCTTCAAAATTAGATGGAGTTTCTTTTCATTTGCAGCAAAAGCTTTCAGGTCATCTATGAACATAAGATGGGTGATTTTAAGTTTCACCGGTTTGCTCAAGACGTACCCCTCTGTCCCTCTCAGCTTCCAGGCAATTGGGTTGAGATAGATCGTGAATAACTTCGGGCAAAGGGAGTCACCTTGAAGTAATCCTTTTCTGAGGGTTACTTTAGATGATTCCTCCATACCAGCTTTCGTCTGTACCACCCGCGTGATGGAGCATCTGGTTACAAGCTTCATTACAATACGTACGAGTTTTCCCGAGAAGCCATGAATCTCTAGTACTTTCTCCAAGATGGTATAATCTACACTATCATAAGCTTTGCGTACATCTACCCAAGCACATGCCATATTTCGCTTCTTTTCTTTAACATCTTCCAGCACCAGTTTATCTATCAAAAGATTGTCAACACATCCGGATACTCCTTCCTTGGCCCCTCTTTGATCTTGTTGGAGGAATTCGTTGTTCTTCAAGTAGTTATCAACGATGGGAAGAGTTACTGATGTCACAAGTTTATATGTTGTATTCAAACATGTTATTGGTCTGTGGTTTGAAACATTCCATTCACCTTCCTTGGGAAAAAGTGTTGTTCGCCCGGTATTCAACCATTCCGGTATTGATTCTTCTTCATTGATGACGGATTCGATGACTTTCGCTAAAGGTGCATGTAGGTATGTTATCTTCTTTATCCAAAAATTCGCAATTCCATCAGGGCCAGGTGCAGACCAATTCTTTTTCTTCTTTATAGCCTGTCTGATTTGTGAGACATTGACAGACACCGTACCCACTTCATCACCGCCACTTCGCCTACAGTTCTCCATTACCTCTGCAATCTCCTTTAGCCATAATACTCCGGGATTTCCATTTCCTTCATTTTCCCACATCGGTCGCCAAAATTCCTCTGCTTGTTCTAGTGTTTCAAAGGAGTTTGAGTTCTCATCACCATTGCGCTCTTTCATCCATAACTTAGGTTTCAAGTTATCCGGATCCTTCTTAATAGATTCTCGCATGATGTTGTGTACTTTCGTAGGGGACGTCGCATACATTTTATTCCATTTTTTTGACTCACACCACTTGATCTTTCTTTTTCTCTTCCTTGCCATTCTCTTCAATCTTGATTTCTCCTTTTCAATGAAACTAATTATCCCTGCGCAAGATATTTTAACCCCTCTGTTGTCACTGAGATGTTTCCTATTCTTCTTCCCTTTCTTTGTAAGTTTACCGTTTGTTTGGAGTCGTGTTAACTCTGCTGTTGCCAGAGAGATATCTCGTCTGATTTCCTTTATTTCTTTCTCAATTTTTCTTACGCACGCCGGTATCCAATTCTTTCGGTTGTTGTTTATTGTCGCTCTATGTACGTTGGATTCTTTCGCAATACCTTGGCTCATTAACCATGCAATAGCTATTGCATATATAATGCAGTTATATAACCACAACAACTGACAAGAATTTCCATTTTCTTTGGTAGACCACATATTTTTGGCCACTTTATTTAACATTTGTAGATTTCTTTGGGTTGGTGCTGTCTTGGTCCTGGTTTCCCATATTCGATTTGAGAAGTTCCCCGCATGTTCCGAGATATTTTCCATGATATTTGTTGCTTCGTCTTCAATATTCTTAGCTGTTGCCATTTCTTCCGGTGTATAATTTATTTCTTCAAATTCAAATTCGTTGGTCTCAGGAGACCCCGCTTCTTCTTGATTGTTGGTAATATTCTGTTCGAAACCTTGTCTTATTTGATTTTGTTGAAGTAAAACTTCTTCCTCAATCGATTTCTTTCCTGCAAGATTCTGTACCTTTAGTTGATTTGCCCGTACTCGTAAATTATCCTTCGAAAGTCCCAGATGTTCATATCCTTTCTTATGCCATAGCTCTTGTAGGACATCTACATATTTCTTCTTCTTTCCATTGCCGTCCAATGGTGGATTTTCTCCGTTTCTTAACTCAAGTGCTTTACTTCTACAGTCCTGTAGGTCTGACAACATTGTACTTGTCCATCTGACCATTTTTGTTCGGTGTTAGTGTATCTTCAACCAGAGTTTTACTTGGCTCTTCCGCTTCGTTCCGCTTGATAGTTTAGTGTTTGTTGAATGTTTGAACAGCGTTCAAACACTAAATCAAAATAATCCTATAGCTAGATTGTATAATTCAACTCGCGACCTACTTATCCTGAAAGATAAGAGCTCAGTATGTTACCACACTTCTGTATTAAGACTCGGTGCGATGTTGTAAGGCAGGCTTTCGACTAAGACTGCGGAGCTCATTACCACACGTCTGCTCTACTAGCCGCTCTTCTTTCTTTCTTTCTTTCTTTCTTTCTTATATACATACATACGTACATACATACGTACATACGTACATACATACGTACATACATACGTACACACATACGTACACACATACGTACACACATACGTACACACATACATACATATATATATATATATATATATATATATATATAAGTGAGTTTTGGTTCACGAAATGTTAGAGAGTGCTCAATACCATATATAGATAGAGCAAAATACAAAGTATAAAGTATAGTTTTACCTTAAAGTCTTCGCTACCAGAGGTTTCACCCTAAACGGGATCATCAGGCGACTGAAAAATATCGGTTAGTGGGCTGCTTAAATGCGTTAGTTGGGGCGTGGGTGTGGGCGTCGAAACGTCCGGCGGATTCATTTGGAGCGTGGGTGTGGGCGTCGAAACGTTGCGCGCATTCCTGGGGCGTCGAAACGTTTGTGCCGACACGTCGAAACTATTTCTGATCTTTTGTTTAGTAAGAGTTGTTTGTCTGCCTTCATGATGAAACGTTTTTCGTCCAAACATAAATTGCATCTTTTTGATCCTCCCGTGTAAGAAATTGAGTGTTTTAGTATAGACCAGGTTATGTCGAAACTTTGGTTTTTTTCTTTTAGATTCCAAATGTATTTCGAAAGTTCCGTCTCATTTGAATACTTTTTATTCTGGAAAGATTTAGTATGGTTACGATATCGCTCTTTAAATGTACTTGCTGTCATGCCAATGTATTGCTTAGTGATGTTCGTGTTGCTTATGGAAATAGATGCCTTGTATACTATGTTGTTAGTCATGCATTGCCCACGTAGGGGGCAATTGTCCTTAATCCTGCAATTGCAACTGCTTGTAACTATGCTTCGTGACTTGCTTTTCCTGATTGTGCGTGAATTATGTTTCGTGATAATGGACTTGACGTTGTTCATGCAACTATAGCTAATCTTGACTGTGTTTCTGTTAAAAAGTTTGTGAAGCTTGTGTCCTGGTGGAAAGTGCTTGTCAATAAGGCTAAGAAAATTGCGTCCTATGTTTGTTTTTGACATTTTTGTTAAATGGAGGGTTAAACCAGATGATATTGCGGTGTCTATTTCTGCGTGTTTGCTGTGGTGTTTCTTGTGTGTAGTTTAGCTCATGGTTGAAATTGCTGCGCCTTAATGCATCTTGGTAAATTGGTGCGGTTTCATGGAATGTCCGCTCGTCAGACGAGAGGAGGGAAATGCGCTTGTTGATTGATGTAGGTAGCTGTCTTAAAATGCTTGGTGGGTGGTTTGATTGCTTGTTTATGTATAATGGATCGTCATTGGGCTTTCGAAAAGGTTTGTATTTTCCATTGCTTAGGTCGAAAGTAACGTCTAAAAAGTTTACTGAAATTAAATTTGCTTCTGCCGTGATTTTTAAGCCAAACTGTTCGAAACTTTTGTGAAGATCTTTTCTTGTTTTGTCTGCCAATCGTGCGGTCTTATTTTTTAGTACTGCCAATCCGTCGTCTCTATATAGGCCAATATTTTGGTTGCCAAACTTTTTCCCTAGGTCGTTTAGAATGAAAAGGCCTACTAGTTCGCATACTTCAGCGCCGTCATAGCTACCCATGGTAACATCAAATAAACTGTTGCTGTCTTTTTTTATCCACGGTTTTTCGTTGTTGAAAAGGAGCGATTTTCTAGCGTGTTTTATTATTGAAATGTCACTTTCGGTAATGATAGCCAAATTTCTGGCCCAAGATAATGCTTGGTCCAGAAGGTCTTCTGAAATTGAAGGGTAGAAATTAACAATGTCAAACGAAATGAAGGTATGTCTGTTTTTCTCTTCAATGTTGCCAAACCATTCGATTACTTCTTGTGTGTTTCTCCATTGATTTACGTTCAAAATGTTCCTTAACTTAGAGTTGATTTTATCAAGAATTACTTTGCTGAGCTTTCCGGACTCACTTTTAGCAGGATTAATTAATCGGCATGTTGGGTTGTTTTCGAAATTATCCTTATGATCTTTGAGCGAAATAAATGTTTCGCGTTTTTTCATGTGTTCAATACGGTCGCCAATTCCCAAGTTATTCGAAATGTGTTTCAGTTCATTGTCTATCTGTTCTATGGTGCCCTCTGATCCATGTTTATATGTTTTTGTTATATTGTCATGCAAAAGATTGTTGTATGTGTCGAGCGAGGTTTCATAAATGTTTCTAGTTTTGTCGGCGAAAACAAAAATATTAGGTGACGAATTAATTTTCTTCAAATCGTTTGCCAAAGATTCCTGAAATGGATTGCTCGTATGCCGAAATTTGGTGTTTTCAATGAGTTTTATTAAGTCGTCTTCGAATGGTTTAATATCCAAAATAGTGGGAGGTGTTTTGTTAGAAGGCAGTCCGAAATGGTTATTTTTTGACGGGTTTCTATCACCATTAAGAAAAAAGTGAGCTTTCCATCTCATACGTTTTATTACGTTTTCAATTTTTTCGATCAAATCTTTCAAATAAGCATCTCGTGGTGGTATTGGAATGTTTTTCAGTGAATGGTCAAACCGAAATTTTCGCATTTTTAAGGTATAATACTATAAAACTACAAAACTGCGTAAACAAGAGTGCACAACCGGTATACGGGTGCGAATATAAGTGAGTTTTGGTTCACGAAATGTTAGAGAGTGCTCAATACCATATATAGATAGAGCAAAATACAAAGTATAAAGTATAGTTTTACCTTAAAGTCTTCGCTACCAGAGGTTTCACCCTAAACGGGATCATCAGGCGACTGAAAAATATCGGTTAGTGGGCTGCTTAAATGCGTTAGTTGGGGCGTGGGTGTGGGCGTCGAAACGTCCGGCGGATTCATTTGGAGCGTGGGTGTGGGCGTCGAAACGTTGCGCGCATTCCTTTGATTGTTTAGGTTGTTGATCCGAAATCTATTTTTGTGCCGACACGTCGAAACTATTTCTGATCTACCTACATCAATCAACAAGCGCATTTCCCTCCTCTCGTCTGACGAGCGGACATTCCATGAAACCGCACCAATTTACCAAGATGCATTAAGGCGCAGCAATTTCAACCATGAGCTAAACTACACACAAGAAACACCACAGCAAACACGCAGAAATAGACACCGCAATATCATCTGGTTTAACCCTCCATTTAACAAAAATGTCAAAACAAACATAGGACGCAATTTTCTTAGCCTTATTGACAAGCACTTTCCACCAGGACACAAGCTTCACAAACTTTTTAACAGAAACACAGTCAAGATTAGCTATAGTTGCATGAACAACGTCAAGTCCATTATCACGAAACATAATTCACGCACAATCAGGAAAAGCAAGTCACGAAGCATAGTTACAAGCAGTTGCAATTGCAGGATTAAGGACAATTGCCCCCTACGTGGGCAATGCATGACTAACAACATAGTATACAAGGCATCTATTTCCATAAGCAACACGAACATCACTAAGCAATACATTGGCATGACAGCAAGTACATTTAAAGAGCGATATCGTAACCATACTAAATCTTTCCAGAATAAAAAGTATTCAAATGAGACGGAACTTTCGAAATACATTTGGAATCTAAAAGAAAAAAACCAAAGTTTCGACATAACCTGGTCTATACTAAAACACTCAATTTCTTACACGGGAGGATCAAAAAGATGCAATTTATGTTTGGACGAAAAACGTTTCATCATGAAGGCAGACAAACAACTCTTACTAAACAAAAGATCAGAAATAGTTTCGACGTGTCGGCACAAAAATAGATTTCGGATCAACAACCTAAACAATCAAAGGAATGCGCGCAACGTTTCGACGCCCACACCCACGCTCCAAATGAATCCGCCGGACGTTTCGACGCCCACACCCACGCCCCAACTAACGCATTTAAGCAGCCCACTAACCGATATTTTTCAGTCGCCTGATGATCCCGTTTAGGGTGAAACCTCTGGTAGCGAAGACTTTAAGGTAAAACTATACTTTATACTTTATATATATATATATATATATATACAGTATATATATATATATATATATACACTTCAAATCAACGACAAATTTTTTAAAAGTAAACATGTTTCGGCAACACTTATGCCATCTTCGGTACTAAGCAGTAATGGATTAAAATATTTACAAGCAGTATTTATATAACTTAACCTAATTTGTATTACAATGGTGATACTAATTTAAATATTAAATTCTAACACGATGTGACAAACTGAGGAGAATATTGACAAGGTGACATGTCATTCTAATGAAGGCGTCTAGCGTAAAAAACAAGTATAGAAATTCTAATTATAGTGGTGGAGATGTAAAGAGATAGAGAGAGAGGAGGGAAAAAAATAATAAATAAATAAATTATAAACTAAATATAGTGTTAAAATGAGAGACTTGAACGTTTAGGTCAGGTTTGGTTTTCTTAATGTAAAGAGCTTCCTTTAGTTTCAGTGTGATGGAAGACTTTGCCGTGTCTAGAATGTTAAAGCATGATGAGTTGTATTGGTTTTTACATGAAGGGGATTGTTGAAGATGTTTGTATATGTGCGAGTTTTTGTCGGTCTGAGTGTGTTCTTATATTATTATTTATATTTATTCTTAGTTTATATTATTTTTTTCCCTCCTCTCTCTCTCTCTCTTTACATCTCCACCACTATAACTAGAATTTCTATACTTGTTTTTTACGCTAGACGCCTTCATTAGAATGACATGTCACCTTGTCAATATTCTCCTCAGTTTGTCACATCGTGTTAAAATTTAATATTTAGATTAGTATCACCATTGTAATACAAATTAGGTTAAGTTATATAAATACTGCTTGTAAATATTTTAATCCATTACTGCTTAGTACTGAAGATGGCATAAGTGTTGCCGAAACATGTTTACTTTTAAAAAATTTGTCGTTTATTTGAAGTGTATTTTAAGTCTTGTGCTTTTGAGATCATATGTATATATATATATATATATATATATATATATGTATATGTATATGTATATGTATATGTATATATATATATGTATATGTATATGTATATGTATATGTATATGTATATGTATATATATATGTATATGTATATGTATATGTATATGTATATGTATATATATATGTATATATATATATATATATGTATATATATATATATGTATATATATATATGTATATGTATATATATATATATATATGTATATATATATATGTATATATATATGTATATATATATATGTATATATATATATGTATATATATATATATATATATATATATATATATATATATATATATATATATATATATATGTATATATATATATGTATATATATATGTATATATATATATGTATATATATATATATATGTATATATATATATGTATATATATATGTATATATATATGTATATATATATATAATACTGTACAGTATGTGCAGCCTGCATAGCCCATAGCCTTGTTTACATGAAATAACAGTTGTCTTGAAAAACACTAAAATGCTTTACACCTTATAATAAAATATTAAAGAAAATTAATTTACAACCACAGCAAGTGAGTTACCAATAGTTCACACTGTCAGTTTACTGTGTCTTCATACATGATTTGCAAAACCATTTACAATCTACATTTTGAAACACTTCTTCAGGTATCTCTTGGCATGATCGGTGGTACCATTGTTACATCTGGTGCATTCTGCCATTGGCTGGTTGTTATGGCTGTATGGACGACGACAGCTGCACTAGACTCTAATTTGTACCTTACTGGGATGCCCTTCAATACTTATTCTGGTTGAAGGAAATGGAGTAAGCTTTCCACCCAAAATACATTGCCACAGATGTTGCCGGATATTTCTTCGGTTGAACTTTAGATGACATGGGTCATCACTAAAGCATAAACTTGTTGCATAAGCAATAGCATATACTCCACAATCAACTGAGTTGGTTTGTGGAACAACTGGCTGAATCAAGACATCTATTTTCTTGCCTTCCTGTACATGTAAAATATCCACTATCTGTAGCTTGGTTAGTGGTGTTAAAGTAGTATAAAGGCTGTCATACACCTTCACTGATCCAGGCGTGCAGTTGATGTTGGTGACACATATCCAGTGCATTTGACCAGTAAACAAAATCTGTATAAATTTATTGTTAGTCATCACATCAAACTGACGTATTGGGCCAAGTGTAGTAGACATAAAGCCATTTATATTTGGAAACTGTTTATGCAGTAATTTCTGGCCCATCATGATGTGTGTATCTGTCAGCATGCCATTCCCAGTAATAGTGACTTTATATACTTTCTGTATCTTGAATTCTGGTCGTTTTAGGTCATCTTTTTTTCATGTATCAGTACCACATTGCTTCACAAACTTGATTTTGCAGTTTTCTGCTAAGTTGGAATGAATTTGTTGCTGTTTTCTCTTTCTAGTGTTTAATTTTGCATCATTTCTGTATTTTGCTTTTTTTTGGAACAAAATCATTGTTACATTCAGGCTTTTGCTTTCTCTTTGTTTTCTTTATTTTTTCATTTAATTCAGATATGATTTCATCAACTTCCTCCGAGTTTGGTGCTTGCAAGTATTCCTCTGCCTCATCTACTTCAAATGGGAATCGTGCTTGTCTGCCATACATGAGATAAAACGGACTAAACCCTGTAGTTGCACTCTTGCATGTATTTATAGAGAATACAACAGACTGTAAATAGTCATCCCACTGCTGGTCATTGTCATTCATCAGCTTCCTCAGGCGCCTGCAGAATATTAGTGCAAAAATTAATCTATTTCTTGGGTTCAGCTATGGGTGTGTGGGTATACTGTACAGTAGTAACTCATGGGTTTTATTAATAACAGTATTTTTATACTGAAATACTGAAATGTGAGTATTTGCTGTGTATTGTTTCTATTTTTTTAGCATGATCAGTATAAATGTGTCTTTGTCAATTTTGGGTATTTTGAATATTTTAAATCATTTTTATCAGGTACATATATTTGGTATTAACCACTATATTAAAAAACCTCTCTTGACTGACCCTAATTACTGCATAGACATCCTTCCCTAGCCAGAGTAAATTGTAGAAGGCTGTTCTGCAGGCAGGAATGGATGAATAAAATGGTTTCTTAACCAACTTTTGGCAAGTAAAATTGTCTGGCATTAGGGTGGAGTGCAATTATGAGGCTATCCAAGCAGGAATGTTCAATAATACAATGAAAAACAAATTTCCCATTATTTTAATAGCCTAACTGTAATATGGTTAGCATTGCTGTACATACTGTTTTACTGTTTGATTTGAACCCATTAGACTGTGGGTGGTAAGCAGATGTTATTCGATGTCTAATGCCAAATTTAGTGAACAGCAGTTCTGATATCTATAAAAACACAAAACACCAGATTAGGCTTCAATAAAATCTTTCACTTTGAGGAGTGCCAGAAATAATGTTTGAAGTTATTTTAGTTTAAAATAAAATTAGCTATGTTCCTATGATGAAAAATGTTTTTAATTTGTTTAATAATTGTATAGAATTAAACTGTAATCAATATGTTTCCATTTCAGAAATTCAACATGAGCATTTCATACAAAATAATACTGACTTTGTTGACAAATTCCCTACCCTGATCTGATATCACATGTGCTGGTGCCCCATGGCGGCAATAGGTAGCATAAAGTGCTTGTGCAACAGCTTCAGCCCTTTTGGATGGTATGGCAACAGCTTCAACATATTTGGTAAAATAATCAGTTTGGGTTAGGATGTATCTGTTTCCCTTTGTAGTAGAGTTGTGGGCATCAATTAGGTCAATACCAACTAAGTACCACACTTTGTCCACAACCTTTACTGGGTGTAGAACATCAGGGATATCCTTTTCAGCAGCATTTCTTTGACACCTGTCACATTGCTTAACCTGTAAGAAATGAAATGTACAAAGCAATATAAAATATTATATAATTCATGTTATGCCTTATATTTTATCCTTTTAATATCACTTGTAATCATCTATGCTCACACATAAGTAAATAATTTGACTCATTAAAGAGAGTCAGCTACCCTCCAGTTACCTTTTCTGAAAAAAAAACTAGTGGTCCTAGTCAAATGGTCAAATTTGCTGATACAGCATGTGACACACTTTAATATTTTACAGTAGTTCTCTAGTAAGTCTAGTTCTTCATATTGAAAAATGCACATGGGCTTGAGTCCAGACTATCAACTTAAGGGCATGGACTAAAACTTATAATTTTCTGGGGAGTTTAATAGGTGCATATTCTTAAGGAAGCATTGTATTTTTTGCATCTTTGAAATAGTAATTCTTGTATATTAAAGAGCTATTAAAAAGAGAATGCATCAGTTGCATGTTTATACAATGAAAAACAAAATACATAAAGGATAACTATCATGATATCTTACCATTGCGACTGTGTCTGAGTAGAAACCTGGCCAGTAGTATCGTTCCTTACTTTTAAATAGAGTGTTGTCCCTGCCTGCATGTCCACCACATGGTGAATTGTGACATTCTGCAAAAATACGGGTTTTTTCTTCCTCTCCCTTTATGACAATACCTCGTTTGGACTGATTCACGTCTTTCCCAATATAATAAAGTTTGTTTATAGAGACCTGGTCGACTTCAAATTCTTTCACCAGTCGTCTTAAGCCATACCTCTCTTGTTTCATAGCCCCAGTGCGATATTTCCTTTCCCTAAGAAAATCTAACAACTCGTTGTATTTTTGTTCATTCATATTTAATATTTTAATTAGCATTCCATGTTTATCATCTGTATTGTTTCGGATTTAAAGTTCGCGGGAAATTAATTTAAGCGCGGTTGCTACGGGAAAATTTATTCCGGTATTGAGACATTTCCGGTAGCCGGTAGGAACTTTGTTCCGTGGGTAACAGATTTCACGGGGTAACACATTTCACTGTGACACCGCCACAAACTCTGGCATGTTTGTATTGGAAATAGCTTGCTGCATCCTTCCTGACAAGAGTGGCCGGTTCCAATGCCGGGAATATGCATTCTGGTTACTTGCATAGGTTGTTTAACCGAGTTGCTCTTTTCTTTAAGCATCCGCACCAGGGGTCAAAGCAGGAATGAAAATTCCGTGGGACGCACCATCCCTTGGGGTCGCCATAAATTACTTGGCTACCATCTGAACTGATAACAACGTAGACCCAATGGTTTCCGTTAGTTACCTCAGTTTCGACAAGTCTTTGATTAGTGCTCTGCATGCTTGATCCTCTAACATTGACTGCAAAATGAAGAAACCTGGTGCCCGATTTCCACTTGCTCAAAACTTCTTTCTGTAGAGCCGCTGGATTCTTTAGAAACTCAGAGAAAACAATAAACATGTGAGTAACAGACTCAGAATTAAGTTTTCTGAAGTAATGTTAAAACATTCTTCACGGATGTTAACAAATTAAGCTCATTATATTGGGAAAGGTAGCCAATGAGTTTTTCTAACCAAAGTCTTTCTTCTTTTACCTCTCGAACTACGCGACGCATGTTATGCAATTTCACAAGCTGTTGCATTCCACCCATGTCAAATTTTCCAAAACCCATGATTTCTACAACAAAACGTCGAATTGCACTTTCATCAGCCATGTTTAACACATTCTCTTTCACTTGGTATGCCTTCTTAGCAAGCTCAGATCTGATAGCCAAGCAGGCGCTCTCACCGGGGATTTCTTGTAGTGTCATAACATTAGTAAGTTCTTCCATATCTTCATTTCCAATTTCGAACACTCTATATCCAAATTGTGTCAGCTTTGAAGACACTCTTGTGGAAGAAAATCGGACGACACCTCTCCGCGTTTCATGTTAAAAACGATTTAAAATTACGTTATTAACGACGGGACAAGTATTTAGTAAAGATAACCAAGCGACCAAAACCTAAGTAAGCACAGAGCAAAGTATACACTTCTCTCTAAAAGAGGTATCCAAAAGAGGAAATTGTATATTTAAAGGCCATGCAATAAATAGTGATTACTATTTAATTGATTAATGCTCAATTTCCTGTTACATGCAATTAGTCTGCAGAGTGCTGTCAGAGATAGGGAGATAGGTATTATTGTAGAGGAGAAGAAGACCATAAAATATAAATGCAGCGAACGAATTTGTTCACCTTGATCTTGTCATTAGCATTATTAGATTTTATTTAAATTCTACGAAGTGGCTATTCTTATTTTCCAAATTAAACATATTTACTATTTGTTCCTGACCTAGAATTTTTGTCTCGACCTTCGACACTCGACTTTTGGTTACACTAAAAAAGTTTCATAAATAGGAGTGTTGCACCCTGGTTGGAATTAGTTGTAACTTGTATAAGGTGTTGCTACACCGTATTTGTTGTCATTGCCAAATGATGAAAACTGTAATCTAAAAATATTTTCACCTGCAAGTATGTAAATCATAATTTGATAACACTTTTGGTGACTTCGGCCAAATTCACAGTGATCTGTAGAATGTCGACAAAACCCGACTGTTTGCAATTGTTGTTTGAGCATCGATCTTTAATTTTGCGATTTTTATTAGTTGCGGCTTGATTGGCCGACTTATAACTTTGGTTCTGAAACTCAATGTCCACTCTTTTAATTACTTATGTCAAACCAGAAGACAAGGTAGCACTACGCTTAGACCAGCAGATAAGCTTTAAAATATATAATTTGCATGAAAAAATTATTGAGCACTATAAGTTTTCCGCAAGCCTCCATCGATCATATCCTGTGAAATAGTCGAACTCCTAATTGGCATGTATTAATATAGGGGTTAGCCGCTCAATATGAATTTCTAAAAATTAACATAAGACCTAACAGAAACGTCAATTTATTTCAATAGGAACACGCTTGAAGGCTTGTGACAACTGTTGCACACAAATTCAGTTTCTTATTAGTATAATGAATATATCTATACAGGATACATCTATAATGGAAAAATGGCTCTATATTTGTTTTAACAAAACAACAAATAACCGGAAAACATGCAGGAAAATGCATTAACAGAGGAGGAGGCGGCTATGGCTTGGAAGTGACATGTGAATACCACTTTTATACGGGAGACAGCATGCTCAAAACTTGAATAAGAAGGATTTAAAACTATAACACTAGTCGGACATCAGATGTTTTATCACACTCTGACTCCTATGTGTCCTATCTGTCAGCACATTTTTTTCAAACAAAGCCAAACTGCGTGTATCACACCAGAACCCCATTATATAATATACGCTTAATATAGGGTAAAAATAATAGTGTAACACGCGTCGGAACGGTCAAAAGGTGGCCGTGGCCGCTTATTAAATATAGGGGTTTCATTGACAATAGTTTCGGAATATTGATAACTGGCCGCTTATATAAAAGGGGGTGACCCCTTACAGGGGCGGATCTAGGAATTTTTATACCTTAGTCAAAGTTGCCGTGGGCCCATATTTCTAGGGTCCGGCGCCTCCCCTCCCCCCCTGGAATTTTTTTTAAATTTGGATTTCTGAAATGGCATTTCCTGCATTCTGACAGCACATTTGAGCAAAATTTTAAATGTTTTAAAACATGTTTTTAATGGACATTTTATCATTTTCAAGAAACATTTTATCTAAATTGGACTTTAATTGATATTTTCTTGTTGTCTTAGAAACCTTGTGATAGTTTGCAAGTGTGTAAGGCTAAGTTTTTCCAGGAATGAGGGTGGGGAAATCCAATAAACAGTAGAGAGATATGTGGTCACATTCTAATATAAAAAAGTTGGCTGTTTCGCTCTATGTCAAAGTTCATCAGCATGCCTAGGAAACACCAGTTACATTGTTTCAGTCAGTGAATCCAACATGGACAGCCTGACCAACACACAAGTGAAGGTCTAGCTGAATTTAACATTCTGCATAACCCAGAGCAAGGTGGGCTACCTTCTATGGCTGTTGAGCCCCACCTACCCAGAGCTGTCTGGCTTTCAAATGCCTGATACTTGCCTTTTAAACCTCAACCCAAGCAGACAATGTCTGGTTAGGAGTCAGGAGAAGCTTTTGTTAATGACCATAATGGACATTACATGGACAATAGACATAGAGGAGCTCAACTCTCTACATCATCCCGATCATTCTAACCCCCATCTAATATGCCACTACCCATTCCCCTACTAACCCATGTTACTATGAGCTGTCTGGTTTTCAGGCACCAGCAACCCAAGTTCAATTCCTGTCCAGTGCAATTATCAGATTAAAATTTCATAATAGCCACATGTGAGAAGAATGCTTACTTGATGTATAACGATAATTAATGGGCTATTCCATTTAATACCCGTACCCCCCCCCTATCGAGGACACTGGAATTCTTCAGGGGTAAGGGCTATTTTGCCTTGGAATTCTTCAGGGGTAGGGACTGTTTGACTAGGAATTCTTCAGGGGTCGAGTGAAAAAAATTGAATTCTTCAGCGGTAACAATCAATTTCTTCAGGGGTAATAGCTGTAAGACAGGAATTCTTCAGGGGTAGCTGTTGTAAAAATCGAATTCCTCAGGGGGGCTGTTGTCAGATAGGAATTCTTCAGGGGTATAGATAAACCCTTGTCCTCGATAGGGGGGGTACGGGTATTAAATGGAATAGCCCAATACATGGAAATTTGTAGAAATGTCATGTAGATATTTATTGCTTAGCTTTTGATCTGTTTCCCCAGGACCAGACCTTATTACTTATATGTTAAAAAGTTATTACTTATAATACTATATGTTATATACAGTATATAGACAATTAACTGACTTGTATAAATATGAACTGAGGACGAATGTATTATGTAAACTACTGTGGAAAGGCAATCTGACTCTGCATCATGATTATGACATACTATAGTGAGTAGCTAGAATTGAAACACTACCTAAGTAGTGCTTATAGTACTACATGAAGCATTTAATAGCATTGGTTTATACCAGTGTGCTCAACGCAGATTATGCTAATATGGAACGGATATCAACAAAGATTAGGGAAGTAACATGACAACAGACTAACATCGATATTGAATCCATATTGATGAACTACTGTACCTATAAGCTTACCTTAGAGCGACATATGGCTTTAATACTCGAGCTTGTCCGCCTTCATGTGTTGTGGCAAATAACCGTACGTCTCAGCACCGTCGATGTCTTCCCAATCTTGGGGAAATGCTCTCCGGCCGCCAGTACTCGACAAGCACTGATTCTCACAGACAAATCAACATACATTTGCCGCAAAAGAACATCATCGCTGCTTTTTAAAGCACACAACGCACGATCTAACAAGCTTGTAAAAGCCACGAATCGATCGAACAGAATTAGACTGAACTAAGACCTTGCATACCGCATTTTGCAGGCTTCCAAACATAAGCTTGAAGTCGAGTAGCAATCCTGTTCATGCTGCTGCAAATGCTGCAAATGCGGCAAAGTTAGTCAAACCGTCCTGTATCAGCCAATCAAAACCCAAGTGCGTCAAGAAACTTTACTTCCGACGTAATTGCATGCACTTCCGACGTATTTCCATTGTTTTCGACCAATCAGCGTTCGTTATTTCGACGTATTTCGGCCAGTTCGACGTATAAAATTGTACCCATTTGTAAAGATTTACACCTCTATCCCTAGGCCGAGCGTATAAGACTGCTCTAGTGGTCTGGTGCATAGTTAGCTCACGACGTAGAGAGATTTATTGCGTTATTGCGCTCGCATTCGCTCCTCGAAGTCGGTTTTAATATAAAATTTTAAAAATTTGGAAAGTAATAAATATTTAGCCATTTTTTATTGAATTAATTAGTCAGCTTTTTAAAATTGAATTAATTAGTCAATTTTTTTTACGTTAGTCGCTTGACGTGTTTGACGTACCCTAGATCCGCCCCTGCCTTAATGGATGGCCGCTTAACGGGGCTTCGACTGTAGTTCTGACGTGGCGTAATTTTGAGTTTAAAGTTAAATAAATAAATAAATAAATAAATTATTAAAACGTATAAAGCAGATCAGAGTATACAACAACGATTATTTGAGGCCTTAATTACTAAATTAGTAATTTATTTATAATATTTATCAAATCACGTTCAATAAAATCAAATGTAGTTCATTGTCCATCGGCATTATTTCATGTCCTTACATATTTTCTTAACTTCAGAAAGCTTCAAATTTAAGTTTTTTCTCAACGAATCCTGTGCTTTTATCATTTCTGACTGGTAAAAACTTCTTCTTTTCTTCGAACTGGTCCAATTTCCTTTTTCTTTCAGGTCCTTGTGCTAATCGTTTTGTAGCTGCTATTTGGGCTTCACTGGCTTCGAGTACACTTTTATTTTGCCGAATCCTTTCTGCATTCTTCGACAGTGTTCCCGCCTTCATGTTCACCTTGCCCGTGTCCTTAGTGCTCTCGTATAATCTTTCCCCGAAGAGTTCATCTTCCTCCAAGAGCAACGTAGCTTGATGTTTTCTCCAAGCCTTGTTGATTTCTTTAGCAATGACTTGGCGCGATTTAGACGTTTCTTTGCAAAGTTTTTTAGCCATACCGTTCCAAACTTCTCTTCGTTTCTTCTCAAATCCTTTGGAAGACCCGATTTCTTCAATGGAGTACATTTTCACCCCTCTCACTTCCCAAGAAGAGGGACTTCGCAAAAAGCTGGTTGAGGCAACCTGACCGATATTTTCTTTTCTTTCGGCGGTAACTTGAGGTGACATAGCTGCACGTGCTGAATCAGGTTGACTTTCTTGAACAGAAGGCGTTCTTTCAGATGATGGTAGCCTAGAACTTAGTCTTACAACACTAAATCCGGCGTTCACCTCTTCCACCATTCCCACCGTTGTTGACATTTCTTGTGTAAGATGAAATAGGGGCATACCGTCTTCTAAAAAAACAATCTTTAAACTCGAAGTCTTCGTCAATATCACGACGTAGATCCGAGAGCGCAGTCTCTTTATCGTACGCAGGAATGATTCCGACCGTTTCGTCTTCTCTTACGATTTTCAGGCTATTCATAATCAAAATGGTCAACTCGCATAAGGTTAGACGTTTGCCTCAAGTGGCAAGAACTGACTTTTAGAGTCGTTACTGCATATGACGTGTTTTCGCATCACACTACAGATATATATATTTAGGATTAATTATAAATTTTGACAGGCTTAAATTACACATTTACACCAGATAGGAAGTGACAGGAAGGTTATTCATTTATTCCTGAGAGCTTTTGTGTTTCAAAATTTACTTTTAGTTTCATTAGTTTCAAAATCATGTTACTTGTAAGAAACTATTTGACAAAGGAACAGATAGTCGTCCTTTCCAACATCAGTTACGACACTTGTCTTGACGATTTAAGAAAGAACATTGAGACTAGTTTCGAACTAGTCGATTTTATAGTATGCGGAACGGCTTTGAAAAGAAAACAAGAGCGAAAATACAAAGTGTCTCAATGCATTTCAAGCGCGGGTGAAACCAACTCATTCGTGATTGACTTATGCATGCCTGTTTCTTCCAAAGTCGACCAGCCAATGGAAGACAAGCAAGAAGAAGTGATACACAGTCAACGCCTTTGACACCATACAACAAACCGAGTCGAACAAAATCAATGCCTAAATCCTTCATCGAGGATGACGTTCAAGCTGCAAAAGGAATCTTGGAGAAAGAACACATGGTATTTGTAAACAGAAAGATAAGAGAGATTGGAACAGATAATTTCTTTGAAAACTGGGGCTGTCAATAGATCAATGGAGTGATTGACGTTCATTGGACAATGAAGAAGACGGGTCTTCTTAAAAATTGCGTCAAGGAATTTGTTTCAAACATGCCAAATGAAGCAAAAGACGGAAAAGGAAACTTAGATAAGACCTTGATGACTAATTTTGAAGCACTCGAAAAGGCACAGTTCATGGTCAATCAAAACTATGAATACCTGTGTCAGGAACTGAAGACAAATGGCGAGAACAAAATATCTGCACTTGAAGAGGAGTTTGACAAACATTTCTCAGCCTTAAAAAAATCCCAGTCAGCACTAGTGAAATCGTTAGAAGAATTTAAACTCACAATGATGCGCGCAAGCAACCCCATTGAACCTTCCAATGAAAATGTCTGTTCAGGTTCATCACATGATTATGTTCCAGATATTTCTGTAGAGGAAATGGATGAATTAGAAGCAACAATCACTGACGATTATGATGTAACTGACATGGAATAATAACAAACTCTATTTTTCAATTTTGTAAATATCTTACAACGCACTTTAATTGCACCACGTTTTACACATTGTGTTTCATCACTTTAGATCATACATAAAAATTCACGATCTTTACGATTTCTTCACACAAATATAATATGGTTTCAGCTGGTTTTGCTTCTTGCTTTTGATCATATTTAATATGATCCAGGTGTATGTCAAGTGTGATATAGATGATTTGATTGCTTGCTATCAACGCCATGTTACTGTGGCGTCAACGCCATATCACTGTGGCATAAAAGGCCACTAAATCAGTTGAAAATGACTGATCGGGCAAATTCAGTAATTGCAAATAACTGTTCTATGATAAAATGTATGTTTTTATCTGTGAAAGTAAAGTATAAATTAATTATGCAGTACTTAATCACATGCATGTATACTTCATTGGTTTCCTTTTTCCTGTACCAAAAAGATTCACGGATAAGTGATTGGGATAGACTACAGTTTGTTGATCGAGGGCCAGGTGATTCATTTGTCTAGGAGACTAGTTTTGGTTTTAGGATCGCCATTTTTATTCTCTTTATTAATTTTTCGACCTTCATTTATGTCTTGCATCATATCATGTGATATTACAAGTGCTTTTTAGCCTTGAAGTGAGTGGTGAATCAACTCATATCCAGGTTCTTTACTTGGCACAACCAGTGGCGTAGCCAAGGGGGGCCTGCCCCCCAACTACACATTTGCCCCCCCCCCCAGTCTCCTGAATGTCTGACGCTAAATTCAAGTAAGAACTTTTGCTTCTTTGAAATTTGAAGTTTGTTTCTGTTGCTAATGATAATCGTGATGCTGATACACTGTCACATGAAGTTTCATTGGTTAAGCTGCGCAGAATTACGCTCCCAAGATCCCTCGGTCCTTTTGACCAGCGTCAGCTCCTTGACGCCGGTCAAAACGATCGAAGGCTCCCGCGTTGCTTCTGTTCTGGAAAGAAACCCCAAAAAAACAACAAACAGCACCCCCAAATTTTCCGTTGCTCCCCCATTATCCAGATCCTGGCTACGCCACTGGGCACAACCCCTGCGGAATTCCGATATTATAATTCCAATTTTGTTTCGGCTACCCCCTGAGGAATTCCAGTACTTTGTTCAGGGTGACCCCTGAAGAATTCCAATTTTATTTCAGCTAACCCCTGAGGAATTCCGATATTTTTTTCAGGGTGAGGGTGACCCCTTAGCCTCCTCCGCAGGCATCTCTATTAATCTTATAAGAGAAGTCAGAAGATAATTTGGGTTACCTGTGGAATAAGCTCACGCCGCGCGTTTTGGAGATCGAGGACGACGGGGGACAAGAAAAAACCAGGGGAGAGGGAAGAGAGGAGATGCCTGCCAAAACTGAACAATATTGTCAGTTGTGCGCACCTTGCGTGCGCATGTCAAAATCTGTTTTAATACACAGGGGTGGGACAAAAAAAAAGTGTTATCTCACGGGAGGGCTAAGTCAAGATATTTGCAATCTAGAAGAAAACATGGCTACGGCTACAATCGAAAACGAGTTATCTGAAAGATTATTTAAAGTTGTTCAAAGACTACGTGATACTCCTCCGTTAACTTGCGAAGGACCAACAAAGAAGTTCAATATAAAAGGAGGTGGGATTGCTGTTACGTTAAACGCCAATTCCAGCTACGAAGCAGCGCTAAGAACTGCATTTGTTTTTAACGAGTTTGAAATAGACGAATCGCATCTACAATGTGAATCTCTGAATGACTGTTTATCCAGTGCTGTGTTTGAGTACACAATCGATAAAGCACGTGAAGGTAGTAGTCTATGTCCGAGAGTTGTTCTTAGAAGGAAAGTTATGACCGATGTAAGTCAAAACAGAGATGAGTCGAACGACGATAACACTGCCACTGGAACTGGAGCAAGTACCGCAACGAGTTCATCGACCAACAGCTCATTCCAAACAGGCTCGAACGATTTTCTTCAAGAAGTTCTATTAAACGTCTTTGGACATGAACATTTTAAGCCACAACAGAAAGAGACAATATTGAAAACTATGAGAGTGAAAACTGTTTTGTTGATAATGGGGACTGGAGGGGGAAGAGTTTAACGTTTATGCTTCCTGCGTCTATTTCGTCCAAGCCTACCATCGTCATTTCTCCGACTCGTTCTTTGCTTGAAGACCTTCTTGATCCCTCACTTCATCTGGGTATCTTCTCATCATGCATGTTTATTGGTGGGATCATGGGTGAGCTTGATGTCGAACGTTACCGAACAGATAATTTATAAAAGTATAAGCTAATATACTTAACTCCGGAAATGCTCAATGGTCCACTAATGGAAGCGATTACCAAGCTGGACACAGAAGGAAACCTAGAAAGGATTGTATTTGATGAAGCGCATACAATCGCTACTTGGGGCTCTGCATTTCGGCCGAAATACAAAGAGGTTGTAGCAGTACTGGCAACATTCCATGCGCCTAAACTGCTATTGAGCGCTACTGTTCCTGTCAGAATTCAAGAGCAGCTCAAACACATATTTCGCGATGATTCGTGGGAAGTTGTTGCTCATTCAGTATACAGAGACAACTTCACTTTAACGGTTGAAGAAAATGTAAAACATTTCTATGACGAACTATCAAAATCAAGAAGAAAGTGGCATTATTTACTGTGTTCTTCGTAAAGATGTATCCAAGATACAAGGAGAATTAAAAAAAAAGAAACATAAATTGTGTTGCATACCATGGCCAGCTTTCTGTCGAGTTAAAATCCTCAAATTTAGAAAAGTGGATGTCTGGTGAGGCCAAAGTGATGGTTGCCAATGCATCATTCGGGATGGGAATTGATAAACCAGACGTCAGATTTCTCATACATGCAAAGATGCCAACATCGCTGGAGGAATATTTCCAACAATGTGGCCGAGCAGGTCGAGATCCTGCAATGTGTTTACTTTACTACAGTTATTCAGATAAGTATATACTGTATAAGTTGTTTAAGTGTCAAAATAACTTTGACAAGCAGTGTGATATTCTTAATGATCTTATTGTATTTCTTGAGAATCCCATTCAATGTAGACATAAGCTTGTTATGAATTATTTTGGGGAAGATAGAGATGAGGTTAGTTGTATCAATAATTGTGATAATTGTGTCTCTCGAAGAATGTTTTATACATCTGATGGGACAGAAGATGCTTTGAAAGTAGTTCAGACTTTGGTAGAATTAGGCAATACAAAAATTACTTGTAATACTCTTAAGCTAATACTTAATGGCAGTCGTCAGAAAATGATACAGGAAAATGGCTTTGATGAGAAGTCTAATTTTGGTTGTTTAAGTAAAAAGTTTGTACCCCCAGTTTTGCTTGATAAATTTCTTCATTTACTGGTTCATACACATATTCTAGGTGAGGAAGTTGGGACTTCAAATAAATCATTTAATGTAAGAATTACACTTGGGGCAAATGCACATTCTCTTTTAGCTTTAAATTTAAGTTGTTATAAATATGTAAAATATTGAAATAATATGCATGACTTTATAATATTATACCAAGGCAACATTCTGTTAACAGCAACTTAGGTGATTAACTCAACAAACATCTACAGTACAGTAGAAATCATAATTTTATAACATATTTGACCGGTTAAGCATCCATGTTTGAGTAAGCACCCACCCCCATTTTTGGCCAAAAAGTTCATCCACAAGTATATTATTAAAATTTGACTTACACTTTGCACTGTGTCTTCACAGACAACCTGCTTTCTTGTACAGTAAGCAATAAAACTTCCATATTTTTTTGTGTTTTAAGCAATTATTTTTAATAATTTGAATGTGTAAGTGGTAAAATTGAAACATGTCTGCCATTTTGAATTTCTGTGTTCATTGCTCCCAGATGCCTGTGAAAACACTGTGTTTGTGTAAGCACCAACCCAGGTGGACACCTAACTGGTCAAAGATAGTACGGAATAACATACTGTACTATAGTATACTGTCAATAGGGTGAAACGTCTAGCCTGCAGTGTGGTTATCAGTTTTGTATTAAAGTTACAAATTAATCATGAAGCAAACCAAAAATTTAAAACTTAAGACAATCAGACTCGCAAAATGAAATCCTAACTAAGACCTGCATGCATGTGGTCGAAATACAGGTACCTTCAATGTATTAGATCTTATTAAAAGTCATTTGGAAATTTTCTTAATAAAAATGATTGAAATTCTTCTTTTGCTTTAATGTCTCCTTTTTCAAGAATATTAAGGTACTTGTTTGGGACAGTGGTTGAATCTGATAAGCTTTCTTCCCACTGGTAACACTTGGCATCCGCTCGTTTACTGTTTTCAAACAGTTTTCTGAAATTGCAAATTGTGCAATTTTTCATTTGTCATAGAAGGAACTTGGTTTGCAGTGTTTTTTAGTTGACTGAATATCAAATGCTTCCTTAGATTTATACGTCTTCTTTGTTTCGTAGATAGATAGGTAGTTTAATGATCATTACATAGCAGCCAGAAGGCTGAATTGCGTAATTAAAATTTACATGATTATGGAATAAACAACTGAATATGATAAGAGCAGAATATATACAATATAAGATAAAACAGAATAAGAATAGATACATGTACATATATGAGATAAATTTAGGATAAAGTCCAAAGTTCGAGTTTAAAATTATACTTCCATGCCCATACACATGGATGGCACGAAAGTTCGTTTGTAGCGTTCAGTGTTAATAATTGGGAGATTAAATTTATGGGTAATAAATTTATGTTTGTGCTACAGTTTGTGCTTTCCAGCATCTGAAATGATGTTTGTGCTGATGCATACCGTTTAACTGGGGCAACAAGATATCCTTCACCCATTCATCACCTGCCAGCTGCCTGCCTTTGTTGCCATTTATGTTCACTGATCTATTTTGCTGATACATCTTGCGATATGCCAGTGGCCACTTTGCAAGACAGTTGACTGTCATTGTAAAACTTTCATCCCTGTAATTAATCTTGTTTAAGGATGCATACAGTTGTGGACACCATCATCCATACTCCCTCAACAGCCAAACCATTACCACACCTTACATATTCTTTATACCAACGAGTGATTGGCATAAGCTCATTCACTACCTGTGACTGGTATTTAAATTGAACATCCTCATTCATAACTAACAACCATTTGGAAAACTTCTCAGTTAATATTTTGTTGTGACAACCAGTCTTTTGTAAACAGTTTTCCAGTTCTGATTCAGAAGGGAAATAATCTGATTCCTGGAACTTCTTTAGCATCGCCATTGATAAACCGTCGTCGTAGTCAAGTAGGGCCTCTTCATTATTGTTATAATTGTTGTCTTTAAACTTATTTTTGAATGAAACAGGATTGACTGTCGGCCTTTTCATTATGTTCTTTGTAACATACCAGAACCCTCCTGTTCCACTAACTCTAGCTATACACTCATTAATATAGCCACGATTGTGGAAATCTCCCCCACCTGGAGTGTGACAGGAGTAAACATCAGGGCATCGATTTATACACCCCTGAATGTTAGCTGTATTTTTTTGGTCGCCAACATTAATGTTCAGGAAACGTGTGAAATTTTCGCAAGTTTGTTCCATGCTTGTTCCTCCTTCGTTTTCTTCCATCACAGATACAGGGTGGTTATAGTACTGCATTATATGATCTATAACTCGTTGTTGTTGTTCCCTTTTACAGTCTAATATATCTGCCAATGTACTTTGTCCCGAAATACTTGCAATAGTTTGTGGAGACTGTGTTTCTATATAGTATTCTTCATCAACCGAAGCACCATTTTCGATCAAAACTCTGGCGGTGATCATATGTCCTTTGTGCATTGCTAGTGTCAGGGGGGTGTTTGAGAAATGCCATCGCGCTCGTTAATAAAGCCTCCTGCGTAAACAAGAAATCTTACTAATCTGGTATTGCCGTTCATTGCTGCGAGATGAAGGATAGTTCTTTCATACTGATCACGAGTAGGTAGCCATTCGTCACTGCTAGCCTTGATTCGATTTAACAGTGATAAATCTTGTGTGCAAACGGACGATAATTCTTGCAATTTGCGATATATCAGAGATACTCTATCATCAAGCTCCTTATTGACTTCTTTTTCACCTATACGAGAAATTAAGTTTTCCCATGAAGCGTTCATCTTCACGAAAAATAAATAGTTAACAAATTCCAACTTTTGAAGCTTTGACAACTAATGCCTTCAGGTTTACTGACCGGAAGTAAATAAGCGAGAACTGTCGTCAGTATTAAAACTACTACAGTCATTTATTACTGAAAATTGATAACTTCTGGGCGAAGAACAATATTTAATACGAGCGCGAGCTAAGGGTGTGTCAGACACGCAAAGTAAACAATAGTTACAATACCAACGTATTGCCATGTGGGTTGGGAGAGGGCAACTAACTTTTCAAATTGAGATTTTCAATAAAATTTCACTACATAAATGCAAACCAGGATGATTTTTTCGTATATTACCCAACCAAATTTTTCCTTGAATTTAATACTTCAACTATTTATTTTCCCCCTAATTTTATGTGGTTTTTGTTTACAAACTTTGTGAGTTTTTATATCCCCACACAGTGCACACACCAGTAACCATGCCCCTGCAACCTGGAACAGGTATGCCCAACCACCCTAAAAACGTTTGATGTGTATTGAAATAATAACCTGCAAAGGACATGCCACTTCACCCCGGGTAGGGTAAGGAAATATAAGGTACTGCTTGGGAGTACCCTGGGGAATGTTGGATTGACGATTTTAAAAATGGCGTCGAAAGAGAAACCTCCAAGATACATTAAAAGAACAATACCTGTATGCAGTGTAGAGTATAGAAAAGTTTTGAAGCAGGTCAAAGAAAAACGCCTACATGTAGAAGACAAGGAATCCGAACTTTTAAAGTTAAAGCAAGATTTTAAAAATCTTCGACTACGAAGTGAAGATATTCATAATAACAACAACAATATCAATAACAATAATGTCTATACAGGTACTGTACTATATTATATTGCATATATTACAAAGGTCTATATTACAATACAATACAATACAATACGGTACGGTACTGTACGATACGGTACGATACGGTACGATACGGTACGATACGGTACGGTACGATACGGTACGATACGGTACGATACGATACGACACGACACGACGCAATACAGAATGTCAATAAATGTATAATAGATTTAGAATTAAGTTCGTCATCTAAAATAACAAAACTAATAGTAAGTATATACACAAATTACAAAACAAAACAAAACAAATTACAATGTTATATATTGAAGCTGCTCATCATGAATGGCAGCCCAACTATTTTCAGAACATCTTGATTCTCCTGAATAATGTAAATTATATTTACATGTAGGTAAAATAAAATGTATCTATCATCTTCAAATTCATCATCCTCTTGATTATCCTCATATGGCATTGGTAGAAAGACAACATCATCATCACATCCATTTCCACTCTCTACCTGTGATTGTCTTAGATATTTCTCATACTCGTGCTGAGCTTTCTTGTGCACTTCCATAGATTTTAAAAAAGCAAAACGTTTATAGGCAAGGTCGAGATTGAATTCTTTCTTGCTTTTTTTCAAAGGCAAAAAAATATTTTCTTTTTTAGTTAAGAAACCAAATTCATCTGTAAAACTATCTAAATTACGACCCATTCCAAGTGTCTTACACTGGTTTTCAATACTCAGTGGAAGGGAATACATCTGGCTTTTCTCTGACGACTGACTTGGAAATTCTTCAGGGCCTTGAGGGACATCTATTTTGAACTTCTGTGGATTGGATAGCTCAGAAGCAGATTTCAACGATTGGGGAGAAGCTGACTTAAGTTCTTCAGATGACAAATTAACATCATTGAAGGCCAAATCCATTTCCCGCAGAAGATCTCTTTCCTTAAAATCAATCCACTTTTCCTGATGTTCTTTATTGCTTTCTATAAATATTATGTTACCAAAAAAATGCATTAACACATTTGTGCTGAGGCCAGCTTCAGACATCTCTTAAATCTACTGAATAAATTGTCTGGCATTTAATAGCCAGAATAATAAACTAATGCTCTTTCCCATTCCCATTCCCGCCAGTGATACCCTCCTGCTTTGACAAATAAAATTGTGTGGCATAGAGCTAGAGTAACATTATAAGCCATATAGGGATGAAAGGGGTTGACGCTAATGAACTTGGTTGGAAAATTGTAAACTTCTATTGCTACTGTATAAACTGTTTCAGTATTCACTAACTAGCAATTCATTCCTACAGCAATTAATTACAAAATTAGAGGGCATCTAATTGCTTCTAACTGCTTATACCTATTTTTGTATCTTCATACTTGACATCCTTTACTTCTTTCTGAGGTTTTGTAGCTGTATCTGGGTTTTGAAAGAGATAGGCAATACCATCAGTGTCAACAACACGCCATCCCCGGACTGTAAAACCCCACATTTTTCCTTGTAGTGCTTTTTCTTTTTGGAGTTTTGACAAACGCAGGTGTCTAAGAGAGGTTCTCATGAGCTGCATGTTATCTTGGTATGTTATAACAGGAGTATCTGGAGGAGATCTCTTAGCAATTAAATCTTTATAGTGTTGCAACTGTTTCTTTAAGACACTGCAACTATAAAAACAATATGTTTTCTTTACTTACATGTACTGTATCCAATACTGAGATACAACAGTAATGGCCACTATTTCCAGTACCTATAGAAAAAGTTACAAAATATACAAAAGCCCGACACTATAACAATCATTAACATACAGTGCACAACATTTTTAATTTAGAAGTCCACTTAAATTATATGTTAAAAATAAAATATAATTATATACTATTATCCTAAAGCCAGTTTTCCACTGACAAGTTTTGTCACAAAAGCAACTTCAGTTGTTTCTTTTGCCTTTCGAGCTCTTTGTAGAGGAACTAATTAGAAAAGTATATCTTAAATCTATTCATTTTTACAATAGAAATGTTGCTTTTCACGTAAAAAAATCACACAAGTGGAAAACCAACTTAAATTATACAAAATACATACATAACAGGGAAGGACTCAGTAAGGCCAAGATGTTGTAGCACCTCAATCATTCTAGGCCCTGCACCAAATGACAAACAAAGAAGGCCAAATATTATTTTAATATCATTTGTGCCATTTTGATCTCTTACATCCATAAGAGCGGACAGAAGATGGATGGATGACTTCAGTTTAGCATGTTCTGTCTTTCTGGTGTTTCTACTAGCATTTGGGGACAACACCAACTGTTCAAGTACGTTCACAATGGTTGGACAGTCAGCTTTAAGTTTTCCAAGGAGCTTATTAAAAAGAAATGGATCCAATAAATTGAGAATATCAATTGTTTGTTGACTTCATCTTAAACCAAGGTTAAATATTTCTCTAGTTCTTTGGACCTCATCCCTAATCTGGTTTCTCTCTGACAAAGATAAGATGCCACCAAGTAGGCTGCCATTTTCCAAAATATCTTTATACAGATCAATGACCTCTTCTTGCTTTTGGAAAATATTGGTTGCTTGCTCGTCATAGGTTTTGATAAGGGATTCAAGCCTTACTTCCTCTTCAAGGCTCCTTTTCTCTTCATTGAGGTTTCTACCATTGTATGCATGTCATTATTTGTGTTAGTAGGAAGTGTCTCTTTCTGTTGTACCCAAAATATCTTCTGCACAAGGAAATTGCACTTGGCTAGACAGATCAATATCACAACCTATAGTGAATACAAAATAAGCAAAGGCATATTATATTTTTGTAGTACAGTAAAATACAATTTTCTCAACACACCCCCTTACAAAGTTTTATATGATACTGTATTATTTACATGTACCAGTACCTTGAAAAGAGAGTCTTTCTTTGCACCTCGATTCCTCATACATGTAACCACCAGATCCTGTTGAACCATAAAAGGAAATACAGTGTTCCCCAGTTGTCACAAAGATGGTTTTTAACTGGTGCCTACCCCTTATTTCAAGCATTATTAACCCATTTCTGTGAGCAGAGTCTTTATTATTTTATTCCAGATAACACCATTTGACAACTTTATTCAACATAGAAAAGGGGCAGGTTGAGTGAGGCAAAGTATTACGAAATCAACTGTAAGGATCCTATCATTGATAAGCTTGGTTGCAGTGTACTGTAACTATGCCAATGGACTATTATATATGACATCAGAATTCTGCACAATTTGAACAGTAATTGATTGCAGAGACAACTACAAGCAGAATTAAAACAGGGCTTAAAATGTGTAATCAAATGATATACTGACAATAAATATATGTACAGTACCTGAACAAGCGTCAACATCATTGTGGTCTCCAATATTAGCCTTTAACACAAGATTCGTATAAAATCCCCTGGAAAGATACGTGTATCACAAAATGTCACAAAATATAATTTATAAACATGAAAACAAAAAAATACCAATACTGTAATGTATATTAAAACCTACTCTTTCTTCTTTCCACAGTATTCAAGTTTTTGCTGGAACACCTGGCTTGTGGCCCTCAGTATTTTGGCTCTATCCATACATTGAATCCCAGGATTTTTCTCTTTTAAAGCATTTACCAGATCTCGTGCCATTAGTATATTTCCAGGTGCAGCAGTTACAATCTCCTTCAGGACTTCGGTAAGTCCAACTTTAAATTTAAACCTAGATGCCATCACTATAAAAAAATACGTAAACAAATCAAATGTGGAGATGCAGCATTTGAATATTCAATATTGTATTGTGTATACTGATTAAAAATGGTACAGTAATTTGCGAATGACAATTAGTATAAATTAGTTGTTAACTAGCTAAATACA
Source organism: Paragorgia papillata (assembly GCA_035771165.1). NCBI lineage: Eukaryota > Metazoa > Cnidaria > Anthozoa > Scleralcyonacea > Coralliidae > Paragorgia > Paragorgia papillata. The sequence continues at coordinate 60,153 of JAWNZC010000090.1, forward strand.
TTGACACTCGTCGTCGTCGTCGTCGTCGTCGTTGTTGTTGTTGACCCTCCATCATATCAACAAGTCACAAATATAATCCGTAAAATGAAAGCTTCTGGTTCTCCGTGTCCCCTTGATCAGCTCTCCATAATATGTTTTAAACGTTGTCCTTTCCTTAGAACATATTTAACTGACCTAATACGTGGTGTTTGGTTGTCCATGGTCAGAGCGCGCCTGTCGACAAACCTGATGCTAGCAGACCTTCAGAAAGCATTTCTACAAGTCGCCATAAATAGAGGCAAGTCCGTTTATGCTTGGAGCTACGCTACGATATCACTTCGACCAACAACCAGCAGAATTCGAGAATACAGTCCAAGCGTTGAAGGAGAATACCTACGTGGATAATCTAATGAAGACAGCGAGTAACGTCCAGGAACTGGAAACGTTCAAACGTGAAGCGACGGAGATCCTAGAAGACGCGAAGTTTAAAGTGCACAAGTGGGAGTCCAATGTTGACGTTGACAACGAATCAAACCCGAGCAAGATACTTGGATACGTCTGGGACAAGAGAGAAGATGTACTTGAGATACAAGCGCAAGTCACCAGTGAGATCAAGCCAGCGACTAAACGTTCCATACTGAGTCAACTCAGCAGCATTTATGATCCTTTAGGGATAATTTCACCGACCGTCGTTGAAGGGAAAAGCACTACAGAGAGGCATGTGATGAAAAAGTTGGGTGGAATTCCGAAGTGTCAAGTGATACAGCGAGATCTTGGATCAGATGGAAAAATCAGTTGAGAAACGTGAGAATCCCAAGGAGCATAGCAAGAGGAATCAGAAAGCTAAAGGCCGTACACCTACACCTGTTTGCAGATGCCAGTAGTATCGCATGTTCATCTGTCGCTATCGCCGTCATAGAACACTCCACGGGTGTTGTAAAGGGACTGCTGACATCAAAGTCCAGAATTTCCAAAAGGAACACTTCAATCGCGAGATTAGCTAGTGAGCGGACAAATGGCGGCCAACATGGTAAAGGATTTGATGGTAGCATTGCGAGGATGGCCCGTTGCATCTGTGACGGTTTGGATGCAGAGTATGGTGGCTCTGTTCTGGATTTCTAGCCCGGAGAAACCATGGAAAGTGTTCGTTTCAAATTGGACTCGAAAGTTCGCTGAAATCACGAAAGAAGCCGGCATCAGTTGGAAGTATTGCCCAACAGAAAAGACTTGGGTAGTTGAGGAGCGAAAATCAACAAAATGGAGAAAGAAGAGTGGTTCAACAGCCTGGAATGGTTAGTCGATGAAGCAGAATGGCCAAAACAACCGAAACTTGAGAAAACGAAAGACGTCACCGACGAGCACAAGCCAAACCTTGAAAAGGTCTTCAACGTCGCAGAGAAGCAGCCAGACGAGTGGGACGCACTCCTGAGCAGAAGCAAGTACTGGAGAACTCTAAGAGTCACTGCGTGGTGTTTAAGATTTGTGAGCAACGCCTTAGCCAAGGAGCATGGAACTACGAAGAGAAGAGGCCCGTTGACAACAGAAGAGATTGCCGTCGCAAAGAACCGCTGGATAAGAAAGGTGCAAGCTGATGTGAAACCCAACCTAGAGAACCCGGGATGGAACATAACGAAAGACGAAGTCACAAATGCTCTCAGATGCAAAGGAAGAATCCCTGGCTACGACCGACTTATCTTGAGGGAGGAGAATTCGCCGAGAAGCTGATACGCCACGTCCACGAATAGATAAAGCACCTTGGAGTCGCCAATACCATGGCAGCGATTAGAGAAAATTGGTGGATCCCAAAGCTAAGATCCAAAGTTAAAAGAGTCATTGACTCGCCAATACCATGGCAGCGATTAGAGAAAATTGGTGGATCCCAAAGCTAAGATCCAAAGTTAAAAGAGTCATCGACAGTTCCAACGTGTGCAAGGTATACAGTGCGAAGCCTTACAGTCCTACAGCAACTGCCGTACTACCGAAGTTTCGTATTGAAGAAGGACGACCATTTGAGACGACGGGAGTTCGCTGGTCCTTTCTATCACAAGATTTTCAAGAAAGAACAAGGGAAGTGCTATGTACTTATCTTCATCACCTGTGCAATATCCAGAGCCGTACACCTTGAAATGACAAGAACGCAAGCTGCAGATGAATTCGAACGGAAGCTAAACGCATTTATCGCCAGGAAGACAAGACCAAAGCTCATTGTATCGGACAACGCGGCTGTGTTCAAGACGACGGCAGCGTGGATCAAGCGAATTCGAAAGAGTGAGAGGCTGCAAGACTACTTAGCAAGACAAGAGATACGATGGAGATTCAACTTAGCAAAATCGCCTTGGTGGGGAGGAATATACGAACGTCTTCTGAAGGACGTCAAGAAAGCCTTGTACAAAGTGATCGGAAGAGCAAACCTCGCGTATGAACATCTTGAATCCGTCGTCATTGATATAGAGAAGCATGTTAACAACAGACCACTGACATACGTCTAAAGTGAACAAGAAGAAGAACAAGTCCTTACGCCAAATATCATCATGTGGGGACAGAATGCGCAAACAATTGAAGATACCGAGCTGGACGGGGAAGAAGTCAGCAAGTTACACGCGAGACTGGAGCAAAAACGGCAACATGCATGGCAGAAATGGAAGAAAGAACACATCCATAGCTTGATGGAGAGCCATAGGATAACCAGAGGTGCCAATACTTATCCAGAAGTAGGGGAGATCGTGTTAGTCCTGGGCGACGAAAAGAACAGGGGTGAGTGGAAAAGAGGTAAAGTGGTGCAACACGTAACGGGAAAAGACGGTGTGGTGAGGGGAGTAAAGCTCCTGCATAAGGGGCACCATATCGAGAGGCCGTTGACCCTGGTTTGTTCATTGGAGATTAAAGAATCTAATGTGAGAAAGGAGGTGCCAGCTGCAACAGAAATCCCAGAGGTTAGAAGAAGCTGCAACAGAAATCCCAGAGGTTAGAAGAAGTGAAAGGCAGGCTGCGCAAGATGCTCGAGAAAGGATTTGAACAATGCTACGAGATGAAGACGAGTAACAACGGTGAGAAGGTGTCAAGAGTTAATGAAGAGGATCTGAATATTATTTAAGTTACAATATACTTTTGTTTGAACATTCTAACAAACTTGTTTAGTTTATAAAATCAAAATACTTTTGATTTTAGGGGAGTGTGACCGGAAATAACTAAGTGCATGTAAGCTTAGGGTACCTATGGCGCAAACAAAAAATATTTTTGTGAATAGTCGACACGAGACTTGCAACGTGACCACAGTGAGTATGTGATTGTGAGGAGATTATTTTATATTTTGTTATCAATAAAGTTATTTAAAGAAAGAAAAGTGAATTCATTAGTGTTCCGATACAAGTTCGGTACAGCATTTTTTTTCTGAAAATGAGGTTAAATTGCGTAGAAATGAGGGTGGCACTTCTTCACGATGTAAAACGATATGTGAAGATTTGAAGTTTTGGATGGAGAATTGTTCATGGAGTTACTGTGTGGAGTGTCAGAGTGTACAGAAAATGAATCTGTTTCCGCGTTTTATGAACCGTGGACCTGTAAAGCAAGCATGTGAAGAATTGTAAATGTGGTCAGAAACGTTATATTGTGCCTCACGTTGATTTAATTCCGTTTGCATTAAAAACTTTATCATTGTCTGATGTGTGTATTCTGCGTCCATTCGATTTTCATTGTGGCGATTATGTACGTCAATTGCATGGATATCAGCAAAGGACTGGTATGTGTCGTGTGACATTAGCGAAAACAACGGTGGAATCCAAAATCGATGGCATGGATGATCCGGTGGCCAAGCGTCGTTGTCGACATGCGTATAATTTTAATTTCGACATGTGTTTAAAACTGTTAGTGGTGCCATTAATTCCGCCAGAAGAATGAAATGTTCTCCTGCCAGATCACTAAATGCTAAGGTGTTTAATTCTGGTTATTGGAAAAAACAACATCGTCTATTGATTGATGCCGTTTGTCAATTTGGTTTTCCATCAGTTTTTGTTACCATCAACCCTTACGAGTGGTCTTTTCCATTTCCCCAATGGCTTAAAAAAATTCGGAATTTAAGTGGTTGCGGTCCGACAAACTTAGCAGGATTGGAGACTGTTCATATTGCACATATTCTGTCTCAAGTCGTTCGCGGTTATTTGTGTGGTTCCAATAACAATAAATGGAGTACACATGTGTTTAATTACAATAATATTGCAGGTACATCCAATATTCATACGTATTTTTATCGCTTTGAGTTTCAAGAACGTGGGACTCTTCACTTGCATTTATTAGTGTGGCTTAAAAACATTAAGTATATTCAGCACGATTTAATTCGTGGAGACATTCCATACGAAGATTCTGAGATGGCTTTTCTTGTTAGGAAATTGCAGCCCGCATATAGACGTTGTTTTCCACTTAATGAGAAACCTACTAGTGTTGATGTTCAAAGCAACTCTCTAGATATTTTTCATCCTCATGAGGTGTTTCTATTAAACTTACGTGGTTATATTTCTTCTCTGCTTCCCGCACTTTCATGTCGAATGGATTTTCAGGTTACAGATGGGAGATCTATGATTTTACGGTATGTGACATCATATGTCTCAAAATGGAAGGACGCATACTCTAATGACGCCTTGTATTCTACTCATGTAAGTGCGTATGAAGCTGCATACAGGCATTTGATGGATCTTGAGCCATGTGAACCAGAAATGTGGTTACATTTATCCTCGATAAAGTTTGCGTGGTCGCAAAGTAGAACGAAAGATTTTTTCTTCCTTACTCATGGAATATTGAAGGTCATTCTGACCACAGGAAGTACATCTCCAGGCCCAGGTGAATGGAAGATCTCGGTATGTCAGAGTGGTTAAGGTCTGTTCACCATGTACCTGCGACTCCTAAGCCGTATGTTACATGGAATACTTTAGTGGGCGTAAAACTGGCATCTCCATTTTCTGACGAATATTTTTTTCACTACCTTCTTCTGCATTATGCCCATCGTTCAGTTACTGCACTTTTTCATGATGACCATGAGAGACTTCCTCCTCATATTTCTTTCTTCGTTTCTGCACTGAGTATTTTTCCTTCTTTGTGGCAAGATGAAAGTGCTTTTAGGGAATACTTTGAGAAAGAGTGCCACAAACAGTATTATATTGATACATTAGTGTCCCATGTTAGAAGTCTTCATGACGTAAAAAAGACAAGTTTTCACTCTTATTGACTTTCTGCCTCTGCAACAGTTGCCCAGTGCATTACACCTTGATAATTTTCAAATGGCCATTGTTTCTCATATTATGAACTGTATTGATAGTCGCAATAACTACTTTATCTTGTGTAATCAGTATTACGATTGTTCCAGTGATGAAACCAATGAAAGCGACGATGAAGAGAACGCACCATGCGATTTTCGTACAAGTGGAACATGTTCCGCTGATGACTGTGACTGGCGCAAGTTTATACTAATAACTGGTAAAGCTGGTACAGGGAAGTCGCATGTTTTGAAAGATGTCATTACGAAATGTCTCGATCTTGAACTGAAGATCTTAGTTGTATGCCCTATGGCGATGCTATCAGGTCATTATCGTGACTTGTACCAATCGGACATCACTTGTGACACCATGCGCAGTGCATTTACTTTCCCAGTCGATGTTAATGAACAAGCTAGGGTAAACTGGAATATTGGTAGTTATGACATAGTCATTGTGGAAGAAATCTCGATGGTCTCCAAACGAATTATGGAACATGTCATTCGAACGATGTCGGAAGTGAGCGTGAGACCACTTGTTATTATGGCTGGTGACAATCGGCAGCAACAACCCATTGAAACAGTTGAGCAAAAGACCGTAATCGTTCAGAATATTTTTCAGGAGAAGGCATTTTATCCCTTGGTAAACCATTTCCAACTTGTGAAGCAATACCGGGTAATTGATGCTGAGTATCAGCGTTTTCTTGACCACATACGTTATTGGAAGCCTTCGCAAAAATTGCTCGATGAAGTTCAAGAGGGTAAAGTCGCTTGCAATGAAGGTGAACCAGGTGATGAAGATATACTTCGATAATTTCTCGATTATCCCCATGCGTACATTCTAACTGTTTCTAGACGTGCTGCTACTCGTGTGAATAATGTTGTGATCAGCTCGATATTCAGCGAGGCCAATGCACTAGCTACTGTCCAGTGTAATTTCGACATGGATCCTATTCCTATTTATAGGAATACGCGGGTGGTGATCACACAAAATAGAGACAAAGGAAATAGTATTGTTAACGGGCAGGACACGGTAGTCCATTGTCTTCAGAATGCCACAGTATTTTTGAAGTTGCCAAATGATAAAATTGTGCACGTTTATCCAGTGACAAAGATTGACCAGGAGAACAGATCATTTACTTGTTATCCTTTTACACCGTCATATGCTCTTACTATGTCCAAACCTCAAGGTCAGAACTTGAATAAAGTTATTCTTTGGTTTGATAGTAAGAAAGTTGCCCCGGGTTCAGCGTATGTCTCTCTTTCTCGAGTAAAGCGTGCAGGCGATCTAATTTTAATTACACCCATGACTAGTGATTTAAATTAAATGCTGTGTTGTTCATATGTGAGTTTATGTGTGAGAAAAAAAATAAAATAGTGAAATAGTAGTTTAGTTGTACCTGGTGTGTTTACTATGTTTGCAACATTTAGGGAACTTGCATAGGCTTGGATACATTTTTTCATATTTATTTTGTTAATTTCAGCAGGACAAGGAGGGTGTTTACCTTTCAAAAGAACGTGGATATTTGATTACAATGTGGCTGTAATGCTTCCAAGTTCGTTAAGTGTTTCTGAATGCAGTTGTAGTATTTTGTTGACTTACCTTCATGAAGCATCCTTCCACTTTTCTATGTTCTTCTACTTATGATTTTGATGTTTCTTTCTGCTACTTCTGAAAATGGGATGATACGCGGAAATGTGGTGGTGACTATCCTGCATTTGTAATAACCACTTATAACATTTGCGGAGCTTACCTTCGTTTTGATGATACATGACTTAATTTGAAAAGATGTTTACTTGTTGGATAAAGAAGGAGGATGTTAAATTACAATTGTGCTTCAAGGGCCCCCTCCCCAAACTTCGATTAACTCTTTGTTAATGGACTTGTAGTATTTTGGTGACTTCCCTGAAACATTTTGTAGTTTTTCCATCTTCTTTTATTTACCTTTTACTTACCTCTGCAACATTTTTTAATGTTACTTTCTGTAGTCATTGTGGTCACTATGCCACATTGCAGTACACATTTGTAACATATTTAAGAGGACTTACCTTCGTCATTTGGATACATTCCATTTCCTTAATTTTACAGCAACAAGGAAGGAGGACATTTTCCATTTTTGCCAAAAGGAGGATGTTCACTTACAAGAGCGACGTAACCCCCCGGATTGTATGACGCGTTGAATCGCATTTTTGTAACATTTAGGGAACGTACGTTCGTGATTTCGATACATTTTTTGACATTTGATTAATTTGCCCATAACAAGGAAGATGTTGAGCTTATGCCCAAAACAAGGAGGATGTCCGTTACAAAGGGGTCGTAACCCCCCTGATTGCATTATAATTTTGTAAAACTCAGTTAAGTTTCACATCATTACGTACGGTGGCCCATACGTGTCACTATATAAACCACGATGAAAACACATTTCCAATTAAAAAACATGAACCAGAGTAAAATTACACATTAACAAATCTTCACTACACATTAACAAATCTTCACTCAATGGCGCATAGAGCGGTTACCAAGCCACGCGGTTCCCGTTCACTGACGCTTTTCTCGCCGCCATGTTTTGTTCTTTGTGTGGAAATGAACTACATGCATCCAATGTCTTTTGCCCTACTTGTGGGAGAAGAGTTGACGAGCCCCGAACTGCAGGAGAAGAAGACTCTGGTAAGAAGGAACAAGTGCCACTGACTTTTAGAGAATTTAAACTCAGTAAAGAAAAAGAAAGAGCCGAGCACTTCCGCCCACCTACCAAAGGAAAGGGCAAAAGCAAAGCAAAAAGGAAGATTGATGATACCAATGCGATGGTCAGGATAAACTCTGGCATTATGCTCTTTGATGGGGAAGAACTAAAGATTCAATGTGGCAAAGTTTTGGTGTTAAGTTTAAAGAAAACAGCCAATGCTGAAGAACTTTTAAAATTTTCTCTTGATAAACATAAAGCACACTCCAATAATATTATCAAAGCAAACACCAAATACGTAATACTTTATTCGGATGGCACAAAAGTTGAGAAACTTAAAGAGGCTGATGAAATGTTTGTATTGCATAAATACAAAGAGGAGTGTGGTAAGCCATACCACAGACTTACATTCTTTCTTTGTCCAGAAGTTGACTATTCACTTGCAACTTTACAACAATACATGGTAGAAGACGGTAGTAATGACAGTGATGATGGTCAAGATGCTGTAGAATACAAAGAAGGTAAATCAAAGTCCATAAAGTTGGAAGTCTTAGAAGACGATGATGACCTGCCAGTTATGCTTGACTCTTCAAATGCATGCACAAGTTCAGATGTTAAAAGCTCAATTACTCCAGTTCTTACCATTGAAGATAGTAAGAATCCAAAAGTTTGTGGTTCTCAATCAGATGTTTCCCATCAATCAGAATATAACACCCTGAGTGAAATGTTTCCCCAGCTGGATGACGATAAGATACAGGATGCTTTACACAATGCTGATTATAATATTGAGACAGCCATCAGCAATATTCTCACAACAGTACCTCTTCAAACAACATCACAGTAAGTGTATGCTTCATTTTGACTTTTGTAATAACATAGACAGTGATGATGACTTTAGAGATACCAATGATGATTTACTATGCTCCATAGGTCCTGTGGAGTGTGAAAGTAAAGAGGATGAAGTTGAGCCAATTTCTAGTGTCATTAGGAAGTTGGCTGTAGAGAAACTAAGGAATGACACACCACTCAGGGTAAAAGTGAGGCGAAGTAATGTGTGGGAAGATGCAAAATTCAAGATGAAAAAGTGCTCCAATGATGACCTAAAGAACATTATTAAAATGCAATTTGTTGGGGAACCAGCTGTGGACCAAGGTGGACCCAGAAATGAATTTTATTCATTACTTCATAATGAAATGTCTAACTCGGCCTGTTCATTGGTGAGCAGGATAGAAAGTGCTTCAACCATGACATTCTTTCCTTAGAACAAAGGAACTATTATATATATGGCCAATTGTGCACCATGGGAATCATGCAAGGATCATCTTCTCCTTGCTTTTTTGCTCCTGCTGTAGCAGATTACATTGTTTATGGCAAGATTGAAAAAGTTACTACTTGCACTTCAGATGTGCCAAATCTCAAAGGAGGCAAAAACTTGAAGATTTGGAGAAAATTGAAGATCCAGAAGTTTTCACAAAGGTTGCATCCTTTGAAAGCCCTTTTCGCTTCAAGGCTGGTTTTAGCAAACCAGTTGTTACCGCTGAAGACAAAGGAAAACTTTTCCATGCAGTTGCATTGCATTACACATTGCTGTCTTCCTTATCTGAAATCAATCAGTTTGTTGATGGACTGAACCTCCATGGCTTGCTTGACCACCTGCGCCAACATCCTCTCAAAGCCCGCCAACTGTTTTTGTATACAGCAAACCAACTTACAGCTGAGAAGTTGGATGACCTATTTTTGCTGGTATTCTCACCAAGAGGAAGTAACAATCGCAGTGCAGAGGAAGCAGTGTCTCTGAATTTTTCAAGGTATCTTGAAGAAGTGGAGTCTGACAACATCACATGCAATGTAGTTGATTTCATTACTGATCAACAGACTGAGCTGAGAGTCGCATTAGCCACTGTGTTGCAGTTCATAACTGGAAGTTCTTCCATACCTGCAGTTGGATTTGATGACCAACCATCAATCACATTCATGCATGATGATTTTGGCAGAAAACTAACTGATAAACTTGTTCGAACGCTCTACACCTTCCCATTAATAGCACATTTCTGAGTTATGACAAATTTAAAGTTGAATTTACTTCATGCATAGCAGAATCCCGAGGATTTGGTAATGTGTGATACATCCAGTACAATATTTCTTATTGGTTTTCTGTAAGCTACTGTACATGTATTTTAGATGATACACTATATAATCTTTGGAATGCTATTTTAGATTATATCCTAACACGTGTAAAACATAGACTGTTATTTAAAATGCTTAAAGTTCTAATGCTTGAGACTATCAAAATGTTTATTTTAGTTTACTATTATACAGTATGTTTATTACTGTATATGTGCACAAATCATTCTATTTTTATGCACATTGTTAATGTATTATATATTGTTATACCTTGGTAGTTTTCAGCAATTCAAATTTGTTATTCTTGTTCTAGTTCTAATTAACCGAATGCCCATAAAGAAGTTAATTCTAAGTGATTAAAAACAGTGCCACTTCCAAAATTACATTCTAAAATCATGCATATTGTTATACTTTGTTTGAGATACTTTGTTAATAAAAACAAACTATGTAATGTTGAAAAAATATCTGTTGTTATACAGTATAGAGAATATTTTTAATTTTCAGTCCAAATTGCATAGCATTATTAAAATAATATCAAATTCTTGGTAAACAATCCTGTAAGATCTCATGTAAGATGCGGTCCCACTCAAATAGATAGACAGAAACTTTATTTATGTGTCAACATAATTCTAGCATTATATATGCTAATTGGGGACACACAAAAAATTAACCTATTACAAAAATAAACAAATAAAAATGTTTGTACTATTACAACTAACAATACTTACAATAATAACAGGTCCTACAAAGGACTAGGATCAAGATTGTGTAAATCCTGAAAGAGGGCTTGTCAAGAAATAGTTAAAATCTACGAAGTACAGTGAATTGATTTATTTATTTTCTTTTATTTATTTTTATATTGATTTATTTAAGTTAGCTGGGAGTTTAGGGCTTTCCTGGAGCTGCTTTACCTATAAGACCACTCCCATCTTGGTGGGTTTCCTGCACAAACCCCTCTCTGACAGAGCTACACCCTTCACAAAAGTAGTTGGCTAAATGCTATAGCTTTTCTTAGACAGACATGCTAAGTGTCTGTTTAATGGGGATTAAATCCTTAGCTAGAATTTGCATGAATGTTAATGTTCACCAAATGCCTGGCAAAGTCCTAAGGGGGTGGGGCATTTCTAAAATTGACTGATGCATAAATCATAGCACCCCATTAAAAATTAGAAATGAATACTTGTCTGATCTCTCACAACAATTGCAATTGCCTAATACAAAAAGACTATCAAGTTATTACCAACCTTTTATACAACATTTTGATTACATGTACAGGTCTGTATATATTGTCTAACTAGAATTTTAGAAACAGAATAGACCTTATTAAAAAATGGCCGCCGAATTAAAATTATTTTATATACATATAAATTAGCCCTTATGAACTTGTTTTCATGTGTGAAATTCAAAATAATTTTTACTTTAAAACAAGGTGAAAGGGCTAATTTATATGCACATAAAAGAATTATAATTCGGCGGCCATTTTTTAATAAGGTCTATTGAACTTTTGTCACCATCTAGAATTAGGTCATAAATCTCTAAGTTTTTTTGCTCTATGAATTATTTTCTGGTAGTTTCCTTTGTATTTGTGTTGAAATAATGTTTCATTCTGCAAGTGTTATCAGGTAACGAAACAAAGCAAGACCTTCATGCCAGTCTTTTGGACCCAACAAACCTTGAAGGTCACAAACATATCTGAAATATTCTTGATGATCATTATCCACAGTACCTGTAGGGTTGATCATATCAATCACATCATCATGAGACAAGATGTCTTCCACCTGAATTTCACTAACTGGTTGTAGTTGATCCTCACCCCCCAAGCACTCAGGAAGGAAAAATAGTTCATCAGGTTTGCCTGGGATTGTATGATGTCTTGATGGTCGAATGTAATGTGTGTTCCAGTGTAATTTAACAAAATCTAAGTCTTGCTGAATGATGTTATTAAAACAGAACCATAGACACTCAGCCTGGTAGGGGTTACCATCCAAAAACACTCCCTCATCACGTAGATTCTTAAAAAAATTTATCCACCAACATGTGCGACTTTTTTTAAGGTGCGACCACCAGCATTCTATCCTTTGATTACTAGTCGAAGATCCATATCGATGTGCTTTCTCTCCAGATAATTCATCGTCATCATTTGCTCTCAGGCAACACTGAATGGTAGCCATCATACCATTTTCGGTGCCAGGATCTGTTCGTAAAAGTTGCAGGCAACCTTCAAGCTCTTTTACACATTCAAGATAATAGTTGACGATGACGGCTGGGTTATTGTTGGTTCGTGTTACTTTTAACCACAAGACACGTCGACTGTAACCATCGATCGCTCCGTGTATTGGGAAACCAAACGGTTTCAGTTTATCATAACCATCAACGTGCCAACATTCATTTGGCCCGGATGATTTATAGCCTCTTCTCTTTAGCCGATGTTGCCTTCTTTCTTCCGTCCCATCCGGCTCAAGCTCTTTTAAAACCATCTGAACCTTGGCTCTCGGAACACACAGTCCGTATTTGAGTCGAAGGGTATGCCACATAGATCGGTATCCTTGACACATGCTCGGACCATCCAGTTCTTGTTGAATAACTTCAATGATGTGATTGTCATCTACTTCCAATGCATTTCTCCTTTTCAAGCCATACTCGTTTAGTCGTCGCTTCAGTGTTGACATTGAAATATTTAATCCATGATACTTTGCCAAGAAACAAAGAATCGTATCATAATCATACCCCGAAAGAAAGTAACTTTCGATAGCTTCCTGTTCCTTCTTACCAGAGTCTTCTTCTCCTGCAGTTCGGGGCTCATCAACTCTTCTCCCACAAGTAGGGCAAAAGACATCGGATGAATGTAGTTCATTTCCACACGAAGAACAAAACATAGCGGCGAGAAAAGCAACATGCAGTGAACGGGAACCGCATGGCTTGGTAACCGCTCTATGCGCCATTGAGAGACTGGGGCGAACATGTAGTGAGTTTTGTTAATGTGTAGTGAAGATTTGTTAATGTGTAGTGAAGATTTGTTAATGTGTAGTGAAGATTTGTTAATGTGTAGTGAAGATTTGTTAATGTGTAGTGAAGATTCGTTAATGTGTAGTGAAGATTTGTTAATGTGTAATTTTACTCTGGTTCATGTTTTTGAATTGGAAATGTGTTTTCATCTTGGTTTATATAGTGACACGTATGGGCCACCGTAATTACGCATCTTGTGACGTATAGGAAAGTACCAGTTGAAAATGAGCGGAAAAGTTATAATAAGTATCTATATAGCGTCACAAGGGTCAGAGTTACTATGAATCCAGCATCACAAAAGGAGGATACTGGGTTTGTCATCCATTTGTAGGCCACAGTAATGTTCGTGACTTTTTAATAACTGGCTTGTGGCAGCCAAGCGTTCATAGCGACGTTGCGAAGCAGAATTCGCCAAGCGTTGGATTGTTCACCCGCCAATAGGGAACGTGAGCTGGGTTTAGACCGTCGTGAGACAGGTTAGTTTTACCCTACTGTTGAAGTGTTGTTGCAATAGTAATTCTGCTCAGTACGAGAGGAACCGCAGATTCAGACAATTGGCATTTGCACTTGGCTGAAAAGCCAATGGTGCGAAGCTACTATCTGTTGGATTATGACTGAACGCCTCTAAGTCAGAATCCGTGCTAGAAGGCAACGATTCACTCCTCTGGATGATCTTAGGCGAACGAGAATAGAGGTCTGCCTCCTGCGTCACAATGTGCCGACGAGCAGACTACGCTCCGACGTACTACCTGACCAAAATCTAAATTTTCCAGAGCTAAATCCTTTGCAGACGACTTGAACAAAGAACGGGGTATTGTAAGCAGTAGAGTAGCCATGTTGCTACGATCTGCTGAGATTAAGCCCTTGTTCTAAGATTTGTTACTTTTTTTCTTTTTTTTTTCTTGCATCACTACATCTTCCTTTCTCTTTCTCGTTGGTCGTACAAATATTTTCCTATCTATATCACAGGGAGCCCATCTTGGCAATTCGTCATGCCGAAAAGCGCGTGGGCACCCTGTGGCGGACTCAAAAGACGCGCGTGGGACTGTGGCAGGGGATTTAAAAAAACGAAAAACGGTTACCGGAAGCGGGGAAAAAGGCGGAAAAAAGGAAAAAACGGGGGAAAGGGGGGGAGAGGAAAAAATATAAGGGATGAAACACCAAACGTTCAACGTGGAATGTGTTCCGCAAGTAGCCAGGACATCTCGTATCGTCGGGAGCCACCGTTAGAATACTGAAACCGATTGAAACTCAGAGTCAGATGAATGTGCAATAAATCAATAATCCTGAGACTTCCCGCTTTATCCGAAGAGCTTATCGTAGGATTTCGTAGCTATCCGAAGTGTCAAAGATGATGTAATGTCCTAGCTACTTGCGGAACACATCTCCCGAAAATACGATATGTAATTTAGCTGTAAAATCACGGCTGAAAGTTGAGATTTTGCATCATTTTGATTTATATTTTGATAAATGAATCATTATCACAACTACTTCGCTCAATTATCTTACAATTTGAACACCTATAGGCGCTTAAAACGATGTTAAAACCAAGGAAGAATTCGTGTTTCATCCCTTTATTATTTTCCTTAACACACCACAACCGAGTGTGCCACAGTCCCCCCCGCGTCTTTCGAGTCCGCCACAGGGTGCCCATGCACTTTTTGGCATGACGAATTGCCAAGATGGGCTCCCTGTGTCTATATCCGACGTAATAACTAACAAACGGGAATCGTGGACTCCAAACTTACTGCCATCCACTTTCTTTTTGCCCACCCAAGGACAAATCCACGAGAAATTTTATGAAACTGCGACAAAATTTTACAGAACGCGAGCGAAACGTAAATTGGCAGTCTATTTTTCTTGTGTATTTATTATTTTATTATATATTTCTTTGTGTGGCACAGCGCAATCCCCCCCCCCCCAAGATGGCCAGATTCCAAGATGGCCAGATTAACTGTGGGGTTTAAGAGTGGTAGAGCAATTTCAACTTTCTCCCAGACAGGTGCTCATGTTCGACCGCGACTCCGCTATCTGGCAAGAAGGGCCAGGGCTATTTCAGATCCAGTAGAGCACCTAGTCACCAGGACTTCTTTGATTTGACACGGCCAAGATGGAAGTGTCCGGGTCAGTTTATAGACCGAATGTCGACCACGTTATTGATGAAAACAATCCGTTTTTCGGTTATGTGAGCGCGTTGGAGAGAGCATTGGAAGTTGTGAAAGATTACGAACTAAAAAAGACAACGAAATTTACCATTTACAAAAAGACAAAGGACTTTGGAACTGCTGGTAAGTTTACACGCGCAAAATATGCAAATTTTAAATTCTCCCGCGAATTATGTTAATACTTGAATTTTTAAACCTTTGCATCGCGTTGTTATCGTTCCTTTTATCGTTATTAGTTTACTCCGACTAAAACGCCAGGAGTCTTTTAATACTTTCCCCAAAAAGCTGCTAAGCCAAGTAGCCAACGGTTCAATATTTATATACACACTATAAATTATTTAAACTTGGTTTATGTTTTAATATATTAAATAATAATTAAATATGTCGCGTTGTCCTCAGCGTGGACAACTTTTTTTATATCTAGACTCTGCCTATCGCTAGCCAATTTTACTCGTCAAGTAGATATTTATTAACATGGAATGCATCAGACCTATCTTGTTTGTGTAAATATAACCCTACAACAAATCTTGTTATTATTCATCACAAGCGACGAATTTAATTACTGACCAACAAGCTAGTGAGAACTTTTGACAGGATCTTATACTTTAAACGTGCATCTTTTTATGTAGTATTCAGTCCGGTTATACTAATTTTTTTTTAGTTGAAAATTAAGTTTGTCAGGTCTTTGCCATTTAGCTAGAATGAAAATACATGCAAGGGTTTTCCACTTAGGCAGCCGCAGGGGTTTTCCCTGCATTTCAAAAATCTTTTAAAAACTTAGCGCATTTACATACTACCTGTTTTAGGATAATTCGCATAATGCTCTTATACAGCAAACATATCTGTACTGTACCTGTATAATTTTCTTCACAGACCACCAGAAGGCTTCACATCGTATAGTTTGGGGATCTAAGGCTGGGACAGAGAAAGCTATACCGTCTGATGGTGTTCCATTCTATTTGCTTGGCACACAAGTTTTGGAATGTCAGCATGGCAAGGCCAGAAATTTGTACCAAAAGAAGAAACATGCATCAAAGTTTGAGGTAAAGCTAAGCTACCTAAGAAACCTATCTGAATTTTTTAAACAAGCTTTATAAACATATGCCAGATTTTCAATCTCAAGGTGGTGTCTGTGCATGTACATGCAGGTTAGTCCAGTCATTGATCACAGAGTAATGCAGTTATATAATATCGATATCAGGAGGTACTATATGCATGCATTTATGCATGTACTGTGTATGGATATACTGTACACACCACCCCACCCCAATTGAATTTATAGCCATTTACTTTAATAAGTTACTGAATATAGTAAATATAAATTTATAATTTTTTATAGGATGGAGATTTTACGATGAAAAAGAGGCGTTTCTGGAAACATGATAGTAAGAAACTTGACTGCTCTGCTGTTATATATATGAAGGAAGTGATAAAATTCACAGATTATCAGGTACACTACTCAGATATGTCAGTGTTGGGATTATATTTTTATTTATTTTTTTATTATTAGCCCACTGTAAATTAAGTACTGGATGGTTATAGTGTAATTTATTCATGTCCATGCATATGCATCAGTGACATAATGGACATAATGTTTGCAATTATTCAGGACAAGCTGAATGAATGAATAAATAACTTTATTGAGCACTCTCCAAAAGGGGACAATTACAAAATTACAGTATTAAATTACTGTATGTACATGTAAAATAATTTAGAGTATTATAACTTACAATATCATTCTAATTGGGGGGGGGGGGGGGGGGGGGGGGGGGGGATTACAAGAATTGCAAAAAGTGTTAAAAGCAAAAACTAAAAATAACTAAATAAATAATTTTTAGCTTGTGCTTTAAGTAGCCTACTATCGACTTGTATAATTTAACAATAGTTCAATGTGAATTGATTTGCATTTTAAAACAACATTAAAAAAATTTACAGATAATACACAATGTGTCAATCTCATTAACATATTTGTAAACCACAGGAACAAATGTTAATATAACATAACCAATAAAATTATTATAGTTACTGTATAAAATGCTTCAGTCTCGAGATGCAATTTTAATTCATTAACCCTACAATCTTGGACAATAAGGTTGTAACACCCCCTCCCCCCGATTCAATGTTGACCGAAATGAAACAATGTTGGACTGGAGTTTCATATAACAACATTGAATCGGGGGGGGAGGGGGTTGACTGTTACAACTATTATTGTCCAAGATTGTCCAAGACCCAATTTTGCTAATTTTGATAAAAACAACTAGTTTTTTATGTTACGGTAGTGATACAGATTAAAAGATTAGTTTGCACCAAATTTTATTAAATTTGGATGTAAAGTGTGCAATTGCGAGGTATTCTTTCGATGGAAAGAAATGTAGGTTTCGATACTTGGATAACTGTTGAGAGATGTATTTATAATATTACTATTGTTTAGATATGACGCACATATTTCAGCCGTTGGGTGATTGATATCTGAGCCCGCTTTAACTGAATATATATATATATATTTCTAAAATTCATTAATAATTCATGAGGAAAACACAAAGAAAAATCATGAGCGTATCGGATCTATATATGTGATATAGACTCACTCTAAGTTTCTCGCTGGTTTTTAACGGCCGAGATAAGCTTAATTTTCAAAATTACTACGCCAATGAACGTATGAAGTGATTCTTTTTAGAAGCCATTTAAAAACCTTACAGTACGGGCTTTATCGGATATAAAACACTCGGCTATCGCCTCGTGTTTTATATCCGATAAAGCCCTCCTGCGCGGTTTAAAAATTATTTCCCCAGCTAATACTATCAACGAATTGTTAATGATTACTTTTATATTAAGATTAATAACTTCAAAAAGTACAGAAGACCCGCATCCTTGTCGTTGGAAATTTTATAAATTAACGTATTGCGGCACGCGTTTTAGACGAAGCGAAATCTTGAAGAGGTTGAAATCATTCAATAAATAAATGTAAAGCTTAAGCCTCATTCATAGAATGCTTGTAAAGCCACATTTATTCATGAGCAGTTGGTTTAATTTCCCCTGCGCAATTATATACCGCCTTATGCAACGGTCTACTATGGTTAGCGTTTTGTTGCAATATTCAACAATATATAAATATATATTCAACCAATCAAATATATATTCAACAAAAAATAAATTTATTCAACAAAGTATATATTATAAAATATATATGTTCAACAAAGCAAATATATGTTCAACAAAGCAAATATATGTTCAACAAAGCAAATTATATGTTCAACAAAGCAAATGTATGTTCAACAAAATAATTGATGTGTAACAATAACAAATAAATTATATTCAACAAATAAATAATTATATTCAACAACAAAATAATAATGTTGAAAACGCAACGGAATATATATATTGATACAACAAATAAAGTCCCGGATCTCCTTAAAAATATGGATTCAACAACAGTAGTCCCGGATGTTACCCTGGATGCACGTATGGAGGTACGCGGGGTGACCACTGACCAGATTGACAGGCATGTTTCAAAATGGTGGCATGTGTTGTTTTCAACATGGAAGGGCAAGAGGGCAATTTAAATAACTCTAGTTCTCGGAAAGAAACAGCCAATAATAGTGAGCTAGCGCAAATTATTCGTCAGTGTGTTCGAGAAGAAATTGACATACAAAGATCAGGAAGAAATGGGAATGTAGGTCTGCTCAATCGTACTCGAGAACTCATTGGAAATGCATCGAGATCTGCAAGCGAAGATTTGGCGCGATTTGTATCCACCTCGAATCCAGCAACTGGGCGACCAAGTACATCATCGAGTACGTTGTCAAGCGGCCAATCTTCATCTTGCTTGTCTTCTATGAGGCAAACAAGTTTTAATACGGTCAAGCGAGGAAACCCATCGCATCCTTGGAGAATAAGTAGCAACAAAAAGAAGAAAAAAGGTAATCAAAAGGTACAGCTACACCCAAAAGAAATCCATCTGCTGGACATGCCAAACGTTGACTCGGCGGAAGGAAAAAGTAAGTGTGCCGACAGTTATGTGATATCTGATGAAATGGTACTGCTCAAAGGATTTGTTGAGTTGGGTACAGAGCAAAAGGAAGACGAGATAAGAAATAGCATTACGGAATTGTTAGTGCAGCGCTTTCCCCTGACTGAACCCGACAACTTTGATTTCGTAAAGCGGGAAAGAAATAGACTGACTATTCCTCTGGTACCACCAACAATGCAATGGGACTACAAGCACATCAAGGAGCTCTGTGGACAGGGCAAGCTCTATGTTCGTCTTAATGTACCAAAAGAGTCGATTGAAGCTGCAGTTGTTAAAAAGGAAAGCCACGTGATCAGCATGGTGATTGATGATGATGAAAAGAGTCAATCTCGTATTCAGAGCAAAGCAAAGAGTGAAACAGAACAAAGCCAAAGCCAAGTGGATGCCTTGAAAGAACTAGCACCTTTTGCCTCAGAAGATCTAATAAATCATGCATTGTTTGAGTTTCCTGAAATCGAATCCGCTGCTGATGCATTGCTCACAATGAATGATAACAACAACGATGAAACAAATATGTGTAACAATTCCTGCAAGGCCAATGAAAATTTATCACTGCCTGAAATTGTTGAAAAGCTAAAAAAACAACTAGATGGCAAGATAAAGAAAATAACCATTGACGAAGCTGATTTAATGAATGATGCAATTGCATTTTACAAGAGTTATCAGTTTGACCCTCATTGCCCTATTCGAGTTTCATATGATAACCAGCCTGCCATTGATAGTGGGGGTGTTCTTCGTCAGTTTTTCACCAATCTATTTGAAGAATTTGCAAATGGTGTTTCCTTGACTTTGTTTGAAGGAGAGAATGATTGCAAGCTTCCAAGCTACCAGCCACAAGCTGTGATGAGTGGAATGTTAGAGTTGGTTGGTAAGATTGTGGCACATTCAATTGCTCAGGGTGGTCCAGGTTTCCCTTGCCTAGCATTGCCATGCTATTACTACCTAGTCACTGGTGATTTAATGTGTGCAATGGCCTACTGTAGTTGTTGGGATATACCAGATCCTGTTTCAAGAAATATTGTTTTGAAGGTAAAAAGCCTAGTTAACATTTTACTTACTTGTTTGATAAATGATGTTACATTATACAAAAAAGTAGTAAAGTGTTACACAGGCACTGTTTTGAATACAACAAACTTCAAGTAAACAAATTTTTTTAATGTATACAGGATGTTAATATATTATTACTTCAGTAGAGATGAATGATAAACTGGCTAATTAAATTGACTGAAAATGCATGTTTACATAAAAAAATTGTTATTTACTGTTTGTTATTATTTTGGTGCTAATAACATATGGATTCATGATTAACTTGGTCTTATATACAGTACCTGTATATAAGTCTTGATGCTTGTACATGATGCTGGGTTTACTTCAACTCAGGTTAACTCACCAACCCATGATAACTCATATATAAATAAACTCCTCATGGTATTTACATTATAGTTGGGTCAAGTTGTAATGGCTGTTGGCTGGTGTGGAAGTTGAATATTAGGTTAATATCTGGGATACTCATAACCAGGCATGATAGGATTGTGAATACAGGTGTATACAGGTTCCAAATGAACTGATCATTACCAGAAATTGATGACAAAATGGCCATCCCTTAAGGCTAATTTACATATAGCCTTTATGAAATGGCATATAATTTTGAACAGTAAATATATAGAGGGGAAATATTAAAATGAAAATGCTGCTGAGTATCTCGCCTACTATTTGCCCACCTCGCTATTTAAGCAACAGTGATTTTCAAGTTATTCACTTCCTTATTTGTTTAAATCAGGTCTACCTATGATCTGCCAAATGACTATATCTCTCGAGCTATCGTTGGTCGATTTTTGAGCCTCTATCAATCATGGTGTGTTAAAAATGCATATTTTGTTGTTGTCATTACAAGTCGGGTATAGTTGTTGAATTGGATGTATACAACTTCAGCCAATTTGGTCAATATGTAATTTATTACATACAAGATAAAGGTTCTTCTATCAACTCTCAAACATTTGACCAAAGATGATTTTGAACGTATCAAACAAAATCCTACTGCAATCCAGTGGTGCATGACTTGCTTATTTGTTTACTATTTTCAACACAATTTGGCAGATCGCAGATATATCTGATGAAAATAAATAGGTGACTAAATGATTGGATAATGGTTGTTGTTTAGATCAGGAGGTCGGCAAATAGTTGGCAAGCTACTCAATAAGCAGAATTCTGAGTCACTTTAATATATTTTCCTTATATATTTACTGTTCAAAATGGGACGCCATCCTCTAAGGAATATATCTAAATTGGCTTTCAAGCGATGGCCATTTTGTCATTAATTTCTGGAAATGTGATCCTTGCAGATAATGGATGCAACAACAGAAGAAGAAATAGAGGAACTAAGAAATGACGAAGAGGTGCTATGTTTGCTCTGTCATTGTGGTGAAACAAGTATTTTGAAGGTGAGCACAGCAATTAGTATAGGAAATAACATGTGCTTGGTAAAATATTCATGTATTATATTTATTATTACATTGTAACACCTCATACTTATAAGCCTTTTGGTATTGACTTTAGACAATTTATAGTGTGACTTACATGAAGGGTGGATCAGTACTGTGACATGACTATATTTTAGTGTGTATTGACAGCCTGTGCATCATTGACCAATATAGCTGCAATCCTGGATTCAATGCCTTTAGGTTTCTATTAATATATATTATCTAGTAATAACCATGTATAATGACCTGCCTTTTATTGCAGATGGCTACAAAACCAAAGGTTATACAATCAATAGTATTGTATGAAGTGTTGGGAAAGAGGAAAGCAGCCCTTGACCAACTGCAAAAGGGATTGAATACCCTTGGTGTACTGAGCGAGATGCAAAGAAACCCACAACTGTTTGAGTGCTTGTTTGTCAGGGATCATGCTACACTGACCCCAGCTGTTATGAAAAAGCTATTTACCTTCCCTGACGTTTTAACTGAGAAGATGAATCTCTCAAAGTCAATGTTGGAACAGTTCATTGATCAATCATCAGATGATACCTTGGCTTTGTTGATGCAATTTTGCACTGGTAGCAAAACTCTTCCACCAATACAGAATTTTCATGTTACTGTAGATTTCCATGCAGAGAACTACATTTTCGCATCAACATGTCTTTTTTCACTACAATTGCCATATTTTTCATCTTATGGTCTTTTTGAGGTAGCATTGTTGTCTGCAATTTCATCATTAGGAAAGTCATTCACAGCGGTGTGAATGAATCTATACATTATACGGTTGTGTTCAATTGATTAATTTGACTGAAGTTAACTGTTTGTGTTATCTTATATGCTATAGGTCTTGTATTTCTAGTTTCTACAAATGCCTAAAGTTATATTGTACTGTATGTTCATAATTATTATGTTATACATTGTAAGATGTGTACTGATGAGCATGCAGTTACCTGTTCATGATGTTATGCATTATAAAGTATAGACCCTTTCACACATAAATTAAATGACTATTTGGAGGACAACTTCAAAGTTCCAACATTCAATAGTACCGCTAGTATGCACTAAGTAAATCCTCCAAATTGATTGTTTAATTTATGTATCCAATGGGTCTATCGATCTTACACTGCTTACTGATGAACAAACTGTTAGCATAATTTATGTGAAAAAGCACAAATCATTCATGATATGTTTTTTCTAGTACTGTAATTATTGTTGGGTACTACAGTATACAGAAATTTTGTGTTGCCATGACAACTGTTTTAGTATGGCTAAATTTGAAATTTGAAAGTTTTATAAAATAAAAAAATCAATATAAACAGTTACACAGTATCTCAGTTATTACAGTCAGTTTCAGCTTGCTTTTGAAATCCGAAACGCATAATTGAAATGAACATTCTGAACTTTCATTGCAATGTTCAGAACTACATGTACATTGCGAGGTAGATACAAATTTAAGTTGGCAATTTGTTTCTGTTTAACCAAGTATCTATTATTATTCATTTCCATCAAACACTACACCACAAATAATCTTCTACTCCGTGATTTCACCAAAGGATTCAATTCAAAGCTTATTAAATTCAAACTTCACAATGAACTTCTGTACCTACAGTAGTTCCCAACCTTCCAACAAATGTTGACAAACGAATTTCAAAAGCAAGCTGAAACTGACTATAATGAAAATATCTTTCAGATAATTACATATAGTTTACCACTACTCGTAGTGTTGGTTTGCTAACAAATCTTCCACTAATAGCAATGCCCTTCTGTAAACATCCATACCAAAAACATTGGAGGTTTCTAGCGGGTTGATTTGCTGATTTAGAGTTAAAATTACTTCTTCAGGTAGGTCAATTTGGATGTCATCAACTTCAACAGTGGCTAAACCATCATCAGGTGGCTGTGGTGCACTTCCATCAAAACCATACCATTCAAGATTGTCTGTTGTGGTGTTATCACAATTTCTCACATCAGCTGTGGCCGTTGTTTCACGAGCCATATCTAACATACCATTCAGCCACATTTGTTGTGGGCTCCAATTTCTTTCAGTCCTGACAGGATGGCTATTCCAAGAATTCACAAAACTATCTACTGCAATATTAATCCTTGGCAAAAATATATAGTGTAGGATATACTTGTGCAATATGTTGTCTGTATCAAGCATACCAGATTCTTCAAGGCACTTGAATGTGTAGTAAAATATGTTACCAAAACATCGAAATACGTCGCGCCACAGTCTCTCAATCCTCTGATTGTGAGTGGAACTGCCAATCAAAGCAGAACCTCTGTCAGCACCACGGTAAGCTATCATATGCTCCCAAATGGAACTGTTTTCACCACCTTTGTCTGTTCGAATGCGTGATGGCCATGAGTACTGATTGGTAGCTTCAAGGAACAACTGTTCCACAGTTTCCTTTTTGTTGTTAGTGGAACATTTAAGAAAACAAATCAAACGTGAATACCCATCTATTGCACCATGCATAACAAATCCCCAGTTTATCAGGCTGTGGTGCCCATCAATGTGCCATAAACTGTTAGGTCCTGAAACAGAATATGCCCTTCTTGAAATAACAGTTGCCCATCTTAACCGTGCATTTCTTGGATCCACTCTAGATATACTTGCCCTAACACGATGTCGCTGTATACGATAGCCCATTTGGTGAAGGTGACCTTGTACCATTGAGTAGCCAACTAAATGTCCATGTATATTTATAAATGTGGACACCATTGCATCCAGATCTACATTGGAAATATTTGAAAATCCAGTCAATTCAGAAAGTCCCAGCTCTCTTACTCTTCGCCACACTGTCCACCTTGAGACAAGCAAGAGACGAGACACTTCTTTCCATTTAAACCCAACGGTTCTTAAGTTTAACAACGTATCTGCACTTATCTGATACTTCGGTCTTCCGGGTGTGCCAGTTAAAATCTTGTCAGGGACAGTCAGTGAATAAACTGCTAAATGAGTACACTGCGTCGGTAGTCGATGCTCGTGTTCTTCGCGTTTGCGACACCAGGTTTGAAAGAAGATATGGAGATTTCTGGAAACCTCTGCAATTACATCCTTTGATTCGCCTAACAATGGTAATATTTGGTCACAAAACATTGATGCACTTTCCAAACGGCAAATCGTTGTTTCAATAATTTGTAGATCATGTGTGACTTTCTCTGCATCACAATGCTTCAGTAAATCATCAATATTCTGAAAAGCTTTTTCAAATTCCTCGCGCAGTTCTGTAACTGTCTCGAAGTTTGTGCGGCCATCTACCATTTTGAAACATGCCTGTCAATCTGGTCAGTGGTCACCCCGCGTACCTCCATACGTGCATCCAGGGTAACATCCGGGACTACTGTTGTTGAATCCATATTTTTAAGGAGATCCGGGACTTTATTTGTTGTATCAATATATATATTCCGTTGCGTTTTCAACATTATTATTTTGTTGTTGAATATAATTATTTATTTGTTGAATATAATTTATTTGTTATTGTTACACATCAATTATTTTGTTGAACATACATTTGCTTTGTTGAACATATAATTTGCTTTGTTGAACATATATTTGCTTTGTTGAACATATATTTGCTTTGTTGAACATATATATTTTATAATATATACTTTGTTGAATAAATTTATTTTTTGTTGAATATATATTTGATTGGTTGAATATATATTTATATATTGTTGAATATTGCAACAAAATGCTAACCATAGTCTACCACGGTCTACCATGGGTTTCAAAGGGAACTGCATGTATATTAATTTTGTTATATTGTAGTGGTAGACCGTGGTAGACCATTGGTGGATGGTTCAGATAACTATTTATTATATAAATTATAAAAACACAATGAATACCGATATAATTTTAAGCTATATTTTAATGTCCAATCGTCTTAGTGTTACTCTACATGTCAATACTTCAATCTCTGGCCTTTCCTTTCCTTAACATTTCTTATTCTTTTGCCCATGGAAGAGATTACGTTATTAATAATTGGGATGTCAAAACTACGGAGGGTATTTAATACTTCACATGGCGCTTTCTCCAAACACAACCTCGAGGAGCTAACGCTTGATCCAAAGGACGGGTTTTGTGAATAAACGATACACCGTCGAAATAGAAACCAATTTTATCCTTCCGGAAGTCATCGGCTGGGTAATCTCTCGTTATCATTCGTGCAAATGTTAATCGTTTTGAGTAATCTTTTACTGTCATCAAACCTTTCTTCCTTGCATGAAACCAATGGAATTGAGTTTTGTTCAGTGCCCATCGCACGGTTCGGTTGCTAACTGTAGACGGTATTCCCGCTAAGCTTCAAGTACGATCTTTTTGAAGAGAAATTTCCTCCCGAGTTGGATCGAATTTTTGAGTAACACAGAAAGGGCCTCCGGCAGAGAAATATGGCGGAGAAGCGTGCGTAGTACAGCGCAATCTATACATTTTTAAATGCAAATATCTCTCTACTAATTGCACGAAACAGTCTCAAATTTCACAATTTCTTTATTGACTTTAATTTACAAATAGAAATCATATTTTAGCTGTATTTGATACAATATTAAGAAAAATCAGTCAAGGACAATCTTGGACAATAAGGTTGTAACACCCCCTCCCCCCGATTCAATGTTGACCGAAATGAAACAGTGTTGGACTGGAGTTTCATATAACAACATTGAATCGGGGGGGGGGGGGTTGACTGTTACAACTATTATTGTCCAAGATTGTAGGTTCCTCTTGATGCCAAAAAGAAAAAGAGAGACTTGACCTCAGCTGCAATAAGAGCAGATCTACTACAGCAAGGAAATGTAAACATGGAGCATAGGATCTACATCTCCCTTCCTTATCCAGATGAACATAATAGACACAAGCTTGGCCTAGTAGGAATCAAACTTATATAGCAGTGTACATTACTGCTTGTTATATTATTATTAGCACAAATTTAATGTTACGGTACAATCAAATTCTGTCTATAGTAAATACACGTACATGTAGTGCAAGTGTTTCATCTTTTACAGGATGTCAGGGTTTGTAGTAATTTCTTGTCTCAAAACCTATCTCATCCTACTGTACACAGACTATGCTTTTTTGGTTTTTACTGGATTTATCAATAAATTAAAACTGCATATCTAAAAAGACAAGGAACATATAGAACAATAAAGAAATGTGGTAATTAAGCAAATACAACAGCAATATTATATGCCAATTACTGTGGGCCCATGCAGTTGTTTGAGGGGTCATGTAGTCCCCTGCTCAATACAGCATGTCCAAAACTATTGGCTATACAGAATTGCATTAAACATTTTACAAGTTCATTGTATGCTAAATCGAAATACATGTACTCATATTTTGTTGTCATGGTAACAAATTTACATTATTTTATTACTTTACTATTGAAAGTTCTGTTTATTGTATCAATAAATAATGGTTTCTTTTCATCGAGACATCATTGTTGTGTTTATTTAATTTCAAGACATGCTTACAGTGCTGCACTGGAAAAATGGGAAAATGCTTGGAAACATTCAATAACCTTTTTGTCACTGAATGTTGCTTAATAAAAAAAAATTCTTACCCATAAAAGCAAACTGTTCATTTTTTAGGGAAAAACCTAAACAGTATTTCAGACCCAAAACTGTAAGATATAAACATTTAAAAGTCAGCGTTGCCCCTGGATCAGATGGCTTTTGGGTAGTCAAGTCTAATTGGCATTGCCATACAGTTCTGGGTATTTCTGAGTACCTAAATAAATATTTTTCTTTATGGACCTCAAAACCAGGTAACAATATAATTTTATGTAGTTTGTCTTGTAGAGGTGGGTGTGGGCATTCCGAAAGGAGCGTATCCTAGTCTATGTTGGCACAAACAATGGGTTGGAAAGGCAAAATGGTGCATTTAAACACCAGTACCTTCAAACACTGCGAAAACATTCACTTAGCGCCATGATCAAGATCCTGATCAATGAATTTCTTCCAGATAAATATGAGGGGTAAGTACTTTATAATTACTTAAAATATTCATTAATAATTCATGATGAAAACACAAAAGAAATCAATACCGTAGCAGTGGTTGTAAATCGTATACAGCATGTCCTGATTTACATAAACTTTAGCTTCGATTTTCTCGGCTAAACAGACCGTATCCCCAAAATAGTTGGTGAACTTGATTACTTACATGTAGATGCATTTGTATTTTAAGAAAGATATAGCATGAGCAGCCAAGCTGTATCTGATTTACTACGGCTCGCTTGCAGCTCACCTTGTAAATCAGATACAGCTCGGCTGTTCATGCTGTATCTATTACATACAGTACATATATGTTTAGTACTCTGGCAAGACTGTGTATAATGTACAGTACACAGTACAGTACAGTTCAAAACAATCCAAATATATGCACAGACTCAAAACAATACAAATATATGCCTGTTTTCACATTTGTGACCATTGATTAACTCTAACTTACAACTCTGGGGTTCATTACTTTCTAAGGCACTGATTTATTAGAGATAATTTCTAATAACCCATTTTTGCCGAGATGGCCTCAATCCTCAGTAGTGTGCATATTGTAATGTATAACTGAGTAAGCACATGCCTTGGGAATTTGACTGATGCACACATTGATCTGACTAGCATGTAATTCTGTTAATCTCTAATAGTTATATAGGTGCCAATACAGAATGTTCTGCAGCTTATAAACGATACAACAAACAAATACCCCACTTTTTGCATAATCGACCTAATTACTTGGTGGAACACTGCATGAAACGCCTTATATATGCTGAGGAAGCAAAAATAAGCTCAATATATGAAACAACAGGGGTTTTCTCAGTGATCAGTGAAACAAATGAACGGCTTTACAATGTACATTTTGATTCTTCCAAAGATAAAAACATACCGAGTTGTATGGATTGGCAAAGAAACTACTTGCCATGCAAGCATATGTTGGCAATTATACAGAGTAGCAGTGAATGGGGGTGGGATAATCTTCCAGTGGAGTATAGAGTCACCTTACTTGACATTGGATAGTGACATTAGTTTTAAACCAGTCAATCACATTGAGGATGAAATTCAAGATCAGAGCATGGATAACAGTTATCCACCAACACCCTGTTTGCATGAACCAGAACCTGGACCAGAAATGCATGGTAACAACACAGTCACAGTCTGACTTCGTTTAAGTCCATAATGTTTAAGTACTATATTTCGTCTTTACACACATGTTATAACGTGGATGATCCTCGTTCTTATAAAACTATCTGTCCTAAGTGTAATTGTGTCCGTAGTCTCACAACACCGATATCGTGTTGTATGTAGGAACTGTACTATTCTGTTGTGGAGGCTTTGTCGGTGTATGAACAACCAAAATATTTTACGGTTAGGATTAAGCTCAGTGACAGGGTCATGAGAATATCAGGGTCAGGCTTTCGTTTGTTCACACACCGAAAAAGCGTCGTTGTTAGTTGTTTTCGTGTTGACTATGTGGTTATTGTTGTTATTATTTATTGTGGTTATTATTTATATTTTGGGCCCGCAGTAATTGGCAACTAGCTGTTGCGGTAACCCTGCCAAATTATTTATTGTGTATATTGTTATTGTTATTATTGGCAAAGTTATTAAATAAATAAATAAATAAGTAACAGCTGACCTTCCAAAACCTGCATTTCCCAAACGAACATCAGTAACTAGGTGCTGTGATTCGCTCACCAGTATAAAGAATTTATTACATGAATGTACAAGTGTACCAGCACTCAATAACTTAAAAAAAGTTCTTGCATCAGCATTAAAAGATTTAGAGGCTGAGAGTGACAGTGTCTCAGGCCTGATACTCTCTGCCCTAGACAGGCCATCAAACAGCAAACGAAAAAGGAAAACTGAGCAACCAAAATCCACACCTGCCACCAAATCGAAAAAGAGAAAAGTTGCAAAATCAAAGCTTCCATCTGTCCAACTACAGAAAAAGCATCCATATAACAAAAGGGTTGGGCAACATGCACAGATGATGAAGAAATTTTACAAAACAGACACGACTTTACATGACATGATGGCTACCCAGGCTACAACATATGATAACATTTCTCTAATTGGTGGTACAAATCAAATAGGCATAAGGCCTCTGCCAGAGCGTAGCAGTTATGTCAACTTCACACCCACAATCAGAGAAGGTTCTCCGATGATGACAACCCTGTTAAAAAATGGGGCCCATTCTGTGTCACTATTACAAATAAAATCTTTGGAACCAATTGTGCCAAGAGGAACTGAGATCTTTCTAAAAAGTGTAAGCAAAGCATTCACACCTGGTTAGCTATTTGATGAAGTAATCAATTCCTTTTTTTGGTGCTTACAAGAGAAGTATTCTAACATACTTTATGCACCATCCACATCAATGCTCGCTTTGCAAAAGGGACTACCTTGTGGTAGATTATGGAAAGATGATAACCTTACCACCAATTGGACTTTGGTAGGTGTTG
The DNA here is from genome assembly GCA_035771165.1 of Paragorgia papillata. Classification (NCBI taxonomy): domain Eukaryota; kingdom Metazoa; phylum Cnidaria; class Anthozoa; order Scleralcyonacea; family Coralliidae; genus Paragorgia; species Paragorgia papillata. The sequence continues at coordinate 90,313 of JAWNZC010000090.1, forward strand.
ATTTGCAACAACAGAAGATAGTGTATATTGATCCAATGCAGGCTGTGGATGTCAACAACAGTGCCATAGCACAGCTACTTGCTACATTCATGTGTCAAGTTTTACACACAAAGTATGGTATGTCTGGCTTTGAAGTCATGTCTCCACCACACACCCTTCAAACAGATTCCAGCAGCTGTGGAGTACTTGTTTCCTGGTTCGCATTGCAATTTGTGCAAAGAAAGTCACTAACTCATTCTTGCAATACAAATGCAATGCGAGTTTCAATTTACAACATGATCCGTGGTACATGTTTGTGACACCGATCAGGTTCACGACACCTGGAGCTATCAAAATGTCCACTATGCAAAACCCTCATTGAAGTAGAAGAAGGAAAAGCAGAATGCAGAAGTTGCCAGTGCTACCATTCCAAATGTCTGATACCAGATGAAGATGATGCACAAAAAAAGGGCTCAGACTAATATATTTTATTGCCCACCCCTACCTGTATATACATATGTCTTGTACTTATTTATATTACTGTACATAATGCTAAATCAAATTCTGAAAAAATTAACTCAGTGACTATTACACCTAAATGTACACCAAGAATATTGGCGTCATAATGCCAACCACTTTAAGTATTCTTTTATGTGCATCTAAAATATGAGCCTTTTTGGCCTCATAATGAAAAATATGTATTATATATTATGTATTATATATTAAGCTGATGTATATATTCATATCTAACACAAGGACTCAGTTACAATTACTATCAGTTATTCAGTTCAAAGTGTCCTTTGCTGAGTTATATACCAGACTCACTGTTTACATCTGTATGACGGGGTAAAACGGAGTGTAAAACTAAGTAAAAAAACGAGTATTTTCATTTTTCATTAAATATAGGTTTTACCTTACCTGTTGTAGAAGGTCGTGTAGTATAGTAATAGTTTTCCAAATATAACAGATCAGCATTCTCCATCGCTCAGTATAATTACGTTCACTTCCTTAAAAATCCTATCTTTGTCAATTGTCACACGTCAATACATTCTTCATTGTTTATAAAACCATGATAAATAAAACACCAACATGCTCTTTTTAAAAGAGCATGTTGGTGTTTTATATCTCTATATGGCATAACTCGTGATTTGGCCGTGTCAAATCAAAGAAGTCCTGGTGACTAGGTGCTCTACTGGATCTGAAATAGCCCTGACCGGCAAGAAGGGGCTTTTGGCGTGAGTAAAATCAACACGTTAGGTCTTAGCTTATGTCGTGCACTTTTAACATGAGCCCCTGGCTCGGATGATTGGGCGACCACATCCTGTGCTTACGACGTTAAATAAATCATTAAATAATAATCATTAAATAAATTAAATAAAAATTAAAAAAGAAGGAATGTTGTTGTCGTTGTCGACGCCGCACTGCAAACGAAAAGTGATCCAGGACGAGGACGGTAGCCTGCCACCCTGGGTTTATGAACGGGGGGTAGCGCCGTTGTCTCGGCACGTAAGAGTGGTGTTGTCGCGTCGCAGCTAACTGGTTGATCCTGCCAGTAACATATGCTTGCCTCAACAAATTATGCATGTCTCATGCACTTGTACTGTGAAACTGCGAATGGCTCATTAAATCAGTTATCGTTTATCTGATTGTACCTCTACTACTTGGATAACCGTAGTAATTCTAGAGCTAATACATGCGAAAAGTCCCAACTTTTGGAAGGGATGCATTTATTAGATTAAAAACCAATGCGGGTTCACGCCTGGTGTGTTGGTGATTCATAATAACTCTTCGAATCGCATGGCCTCACGTGCCGGCGATGTTTCATTCAAATTTCTGCCCTATCAATTGTCGATGGTAAGGTAGTAGTGGCTTACCATGGTTGCAACGGGTGACGGAGAATTAGGCTTCGATTCCGAAGAGGGAGCCTGAAAAACGGCTACCACATCCAAGGAAGGCAGCAGGCGTGCAAATTACCCAATCCTGACACAGGGAGGTAGCGACAAAAAATAACAATACAGGGATTTTCAAATCTTGTAATGGAATGAGTGCAATTTAAATCTCTTAACGAGGAACAACAATTGGAAGTCTGGTGCCAGCAGCCGCGGTAATTCCAACTCCAATAGCGTATACTAAGCAACAGCGACAGCTACAGCGGGGAAAGAAGACCCTCTTGAGCTTGACTCTAGTCTGACTCTGTGAAAAAACATGAGAGGTGTAGAATAAGTGGGAGGAGCAATCCGTACCACTACTCTTATCGTTTTTTTACTTATTCGGTGAGGCGGAGCTGAACCTCGCGTCCACATTTTAGTCTTAAGATCGCTCTTCTGCCGGTCGATCCGAGCCAAAGACACTGTCAGGTTGGGAGTTTGGCTGGGGTGGCACAACTGTCAAATGATAACGCAAGTGTCCTAAGGTGAGCTCAATGAGAACGGAAATCTCATGTAGAACAAAAGGGTAAAACCTCACTTGATTTTCAGTATGAATACAAACCATGAAAGCATGGCCTATCGATCCCTTAGTCTTTACGAGTTTTAAGCTAGGGGTGTCAGAAAAGTTACCACAGGGATAACACACGTCTTAACTTCTCGTGTCCAGAATTAACACCCAACCCTTCCCACCCTAACACTTAGTGCTCTCCTTTTCATTATACTTGCTTATTACATGTGAAAGTATAGGGAAGGAAAGTACCAAAATTAATCCACATATTTCAGGTTACTGTTGTTTGCAGATTAAGCTCGTTTTCAATTTTGTGTTACATCCTCACTCATTTTAGAATTTCGCAGTGTTTGTTGCCATTGCAACTGTAAAGATATAGAAACAGGGAAATAAAGATTTTATTAATTAAAACCGGCTTTAATGGCGTGACGACGCCACCTGTTAGTTACGGTGAATATTTAATTGTCTCAATGTATAGTATTTTTGCCGAAATTAGCCAACTTTTTCTTTGTTGTTTCCAGCAATCGCAACGAGGACGCTTTTGGCTTGGCTTGATCGCCATTTTTGTTTTTAATGTTTTTTCTTTTTTTTTAACGTTTTTTTTTTAGTTTTGCTTGATTTTCCCCATATTAATTTTTCCCCTTTGAACGAACCTTGTCCATTTTTTTAAAAAGAACTCGCGAAGCCCGTGCTGTTTTGTGTACCTTTATATATATATTTTTTTAATTATTATTATTTTTTTTTTTAATGTTTTTATTTTTTTTAAATGTTTTTTCCCTTTTTTGTAATATTTTTCTTTAGTTTTGCTTGATTTTCCCCATATCAATTATATATATATATATATATATATATATTTTTTTATTTCCGCCGTTTTCATTTTTTTCTTTTCAACGTCTGCATTTTAACAAAGAACTCCCGAAATCTTGTGCTGTTTTTTTAATCATATTTTTTTGCCAGTTTTATTTTTCCCCTTTCAACCTGAGCATTTTTTAAAGAAAGAATTCCCGATGCCCCGAGCTGTGTTTAACCCTTATAAATATTTTCAATTTTTTTTTATATTTTTTAATTTCTTTTTTTTCTTTGCCCATTTTTATTTTTTCGCTTTTGAATGTGTGTGTTAAAAATTTAACAAAGAACTCCCGAAGTGTAGTGCTGTTTAACTAACCTTTATAATTTTTTTAATTTGTTTTTTAATTTCCCATTTAAACTAATGTTTTTACCCTTTTTTGGACTTTAAAGTACCATGCTTTTTAAACCATTTTCATGCAAGTGCCTTTTTTTTTCTTTATTGGTCTTCCTTTGGTTTAGGGTCTTTCCCCTTTTTGCTTTTTTTCCTATTTATTTTGGGTTGAATAGTAGTTTCGATGTTTTCAGGTTGTTGGACGCGTTTTGTGTTGGTGGCTCTTCTACGGGTGGGTTTCTTTTTTTTTATGTTGTTTTTTTGGCTTTGGAACTGGTGAGTCAGGTTTTTCTTGAACTGTTTGTTGCGGTTGTCCTTCAGTTGTGTCAGTGTTTTTGTTTTGTGTTAATGTCCTTTGTGGTTCGTTTATGCTTTTTGTAGTTGTGGATGTGCTTGGTTGTTTGCCATCTGATGTAGTCCTCATCTGCCTGAATAATTTTTTGGCTTTTCTCGGCTTTCGTTTCATTTTGATTCTCAATGTCAGATGATGACTCTGAATCAGAAGAAGAGTCTAATGTCTGAATGACCGTTTTGTTTTTTTTCTTTTTAGGCTGCTCTTCGTCGGAGTCTATAAATGGCGATGAGCTTCCGTTTTACGCTCTTTTTCGTCGGCGTTTGTTGGGTCTGCTTGAGGCAGGTAGACATTAAAAGCTCTTTGAAAGATGCCAAAGACTTTTTACTTTGAAGTCGTCACTGCTTGCTTTGCTTTCAGCTGGCGAGAAAGCATTCCCATATCGCTCTGTGTTTCGAATTAACGTTCTTGCCAAAATAGCCTGAATGGACATGAGGAAAAGTGCTCCTCCCACTTCAAAGGCATCATTGATGATGTTGTCGATGTCGTCATCACAGGCAAACTGCAAGAAACCCTTCACATTCTCCCTTGTCGGTTCCTGTTCAGTTTTGTTGTTTAACCCATCCAAGTGAGGGGTTAACTGCTCAAAGGCGGCTTTGAAGTGTTGGAGACCATCTTTTTTTAGAAGTTTAGTCTTCTTGGAATTTAGCATTTCTAAATTCGTGGAGATGGTGTCCGCAAACTCGGACACAGCGACATGGGGGTGAGTCAACCACTCACACGAGTCCGGCTGTATACGTTTAAAGACTCGGTCCTCATAGTAAAGCTAAAAAAGAATATTAAACTGATAAGAAACTGACAGGGGTTACAAAACGTTATCAAAAGTGTTGAAAATAAGTTCTCAAATTCATTAATAATTCATGAGAATTTTACTCAATCAGACCGCTACATTCCGTCACGTGAATGGGCTGTGAAACACCGGTAAAGCACTGCATCAAACACTAGTGTTTGATCTGTTTCTTCATCAAACACTAGAGTTTCATTTATGTTAATTAAACAGGAAACACGATACGATTGAGTAAAATTGTAACACAAAACATCCACAAGTCCCACAACGGTGGCTCATTGGTTCATTGTCTTTCATTTGAGAAGCCATTTCAAAAACTCGTTCTGCGTGTTTGATCACGGTATCAAAACACTCGAAAGCTATGAATCTCTCGGGGCTTCGCCCCTCGAGATACATTAGCTTTCTCGTGTTTTGATACCGTGATCAAACACTTGAACTCGTTTTTGAAATAGTACATAAACTACATAAGACTTTGGCGCCGTTCACATCCTAATTATAACTCAAGTGGCTTGTTACAAACCATAATAAAATGAAATGAAAATTTATTTACACTTATTTTTACATGATATTTATATACAGTTAATTTGTTGGGGTTTTTTTATGTATACATGCATGTATATTTTTTTGTAGTAAAAACTTAAAGTGTCTAGTGGCTAAGTTAACCGTTAGGTTTTCTAGTTAGCCACTAGAATAGGCCAATAGTCCACAAATAAAGTATGTTGCGTAAAGTTTGATTTGGTTGCATTATATAGGTAGTAGTCAACAGTGATATGACGTTAACGAATCTTCAAGAAGGATGTGTTAAAGCCTTCTTAGGAAATGTGGAAGATATGGAAAAGGTGATGGAGTCGTACGTCATCGCTGTTATTGATGGAAAATCACAAATCACGTGTGACGAGGAGATCAACCGAAAACGTCGGACTTTCGGGTTCTACTGGAGGAAAAAGGTATGCATTGTTGTTTTCGAAGTTTCATTTGCATGCATTGTGTGAGTGTTTTAGTTCGTTTAGGTTTATAATGAAGTCAGATGATATAGTTTAATAGCTTAATCATCAAATATACAAATACAAGCATAATCTGATGAAAGGTGGTCCAACAGGGCAAAGCCCCAATTGAAATGGACTACCAAAGAGAATACAACTACAGTATATATAATATTAGGATAAAACATGCAAACTATGACCATGTGCACACGGCAACGCCCCCGAGCGCCCCCGCACTGCTTACCGTTCCCAAGGGAGTCGAAAACAATCATCTAATTACTTGAAACAGTACGAAAACGCCCGGAAACGTTACCGTGTGCACACAGTGTATATCTATGTACAAGTCGGTAATTCATAACTATTAAACTTTCTTAAAAAATTAGCTCTAATTGCCCTTTTAAAAGTTAGATTAGTGTCTATCATTTTGATTTCCTTAGGAAGGGAATTCCATGCCCTTACAACCCTAAGGAAAGTATGAGTGATAAAAAAAAATTAGTCCTACATTTGAATTCAATGAAGTTATTTGGGTCATGCGACCTAATTGATTATCTGGGCTCAGGTCTTCTTTGAACAAAATTATCTAAATTTAAGTTATATTGTCCAAGTAAACATTTATGAAAAAAAACTAAATCGCAGATATTTCTGCGGTACTCGAGCGGAAATAAATTGAGTTTGGATAACCTCTGTTTATAAGTCATGTCTTTAGGATAATTTAAGATAAAATTAGTTGCCCGACGTTGTACGTTTTCAAGAAGAAGTTTTTGATTGATTATTTGGGTTGGTGACGATTTTCCAGTCATCAAGCTGGACTTCCTTCTCACGAATAAGTTAAATTTTAAACGTAGGTTGCTACAGAGGTTAAGAGAGACATCGGCAGCACAGTGATGTTAACTACAACACTTGCCTAGATGACCGTAGTATTGCGGGCTCAAGGGGCCTCACGGTATGGCATTTAGTGCTTACCAACCGAAGAGCAACTGAGCGTGAATGACGGGATTGAAAGGGCCACGTCATTTTTATACCAACATGCCGCTGACCTTTGTCATGCGTGATACAACTCTTCAAGATTACGTCATTGACATCGATATACCGTTTTTGAAAGCGTTTTCGTTTGATTGCGATGAAGTTATGTATATTACGGAAGCCCAGACGCGACAACATGAAATTAGATTTTACATTTCTTGATTTTGTATTTTCTGATTTTACATTTCTTGATTTTGTATTTTCTGATTTTACATTTCTTGATTTTACATTTCTTGATTTTACATTTTCTGATTTTACATTTCTTGATTTTACATTTTTGTCAATATCGATATCGCGCCGTGGATTCTCTCGAATTCTTTCACCTTCGTGATTTATAAAGACCGGGCCATCTGAGGATGCACTGTTAGCTCTGATTTTAGCAAGGCCAAGGGAGTAATGCTATTTTTACTGATATGTGGCGATACATATCCCGGTCTAGTTTATATAATATATTAAAACAACGAACAAACGACAACATGATCCGACTTGGGAAGGACGGCTCTTAATTAAAACTTCAGCATTGATTTGTTATTGTTGTTGCAACAATTAAACATAATTCAAACTTACCGTTACAGCAGTTTTACGTGATTCGTGATCGCTGTATTGCAAGCCGGAATCAGTTGTTGCTTGTCCTTACCTTTTGTAGTTTTGTTTCACAGTTATATAAGGCAATTTATAAACATAATTGGTCCAATTTATACTACAGACACAAATTAAACGTCTAGCTGTTCAATGCGATTAACCGTGTATAAATGTAGGACACAAAGTTTTGATCACGGACAATCACATGGTTAATCCAAATACTGTTAAGAACAGCTATATAACGGAGGCCAGGTTTATGCGTCTCATAATTTGATATATTTGATACTAGACGTTCTAAATGTTTATATTTACAGTGCGACTGAACGATGCGCTTAACAGACGCCGCTAAAGTTTTATCAGCACTTCACTTGCGATAGTAACTTCTAGTATTTTAGATAGCTTTATAGACGGCAAGAATCATCCAAATCATGTGCAAGGCCGTTCAAACCGAAAACAAAGGTTGCAACCGGAATTTATTTACATTTTCCAGTGGTCGCGAACCATGTAAAATATATGGCTATATAATAAAAGTTGAAAATGTAAAAGTTGAAAATGTAAAAGTATAAAATGTAAAAGTATAAAATGTAAAAGTTGAAAATGTAAAAGTTGAAAATGTAAAAGTTGAAAATGTAAAAGTTGAAAATGTAAAAGTTGAAAATGTAAAAGTTGAAAATGTAAAAGTGGAAAATGTAAAAGTTGAAAATGTAAAAGTTGAAAATGTAAAAGTTGAAAATGTAAAAGATGAAAATGCAAAAGTTGAAAATGTAAAAGTTGAAAATGTAAAAGTTGAAAATGCAAAAGTTGAAAATGCAAAAGTTGAAAATGTAAAAGTTGAGACCAGGAAGACCCCCTGCAGCGCATGACACTCTGCACGCGGTTCCCATGAAAGGCGATCATGGATCTTGCTGGGAATTTTAGAGGAGTTTGCCGTCGCCACAGAAAAAAATGCGCAGGTTATCGGATGAGCAATCCATCGTCTCACACCTGTGTGTGTGGGTGTCCAGCGTTCGAGCACGTAAGTTGTGGTCGGTTACTGTGTGAGATATCCGTATTTTTAAATAGGGTGTGCGATTGATGTAAAGCTATATACATGCCTTTACAGTCAAATATCAAATGTTGTCTAGCGTGCGACGGCGTTATTCTTCCGAAACATCAATGTTGATACGTCTAGCTAGTCAGTGAAGATTATTTGGTTAATTTCCGTAAGCTTTTGGTTGATTTCCAGCGAGCTAGCTTTTTAATAATACCGTGCCAAGAGTCTACCGTACGCCTTCCTGCGAGCCGCACGGTTAAGAGCGTACCTATAAATTCAAAGAGCGAACCAAACAGATTTATGCAGCGTGCTGTGTGTGACTGAAGCAATTGTAATAAGAATTAGTTCGGTGTGCTGTTATCACGCTTTATAAACCAGGCGAGATTCTGTAGTGTTTGTCTAACAACATTGTTATGTTGCGGGAGAAACCGCGTGATAGTATACTCCGATTTTTATAGTAGAATTCCTAGAACTGTATCTTCGCGATAAATTCGTACATGGCTATAATATTTGCATTCTTCGTTACTTGGTTGTTGACTGTACTTTCGTGCTAAAATCGTTCTATCATCTCAGCGACTGGTGTTACTATAATAATTGTTCCTCAATAAAGCAATATATACAGGAATCTGTGAGCCCTATCGCTTCCAAGTTTCTCTGGAAAAAGCGGATAACATGGATAGACAAGTGTACCATTTGCGAGCAAACGTCAGGTGTGAACGTTTTTTCAATTTTTCGCGTTTGTTAACTTTGTTTACGTTTCAAATTTGGCTAATCCATGTTTACATACGCGAAACGCTATAAAAGTCACGCCTACACGCGCGGTTTTCCGGGTTTTCCCCAAGCATGCAATCAAGGCATGCAATCAAGCGTATGAAATAATCCATGTAGCGGCCCTCGTTGTGGGGTCTTTGAGTCGCCCTGGGAGAGTTCAAACATTGAACTTTCATGCGACGAATCTAATGGATAATGAGGGTTTTTACAGAGAAATCAGGTTTCTGCTCCTAAATTGTAGGAAGAAAGTTTCGTGGTGAACTTCTCTAGGTTACAACGACCGGAAAAGCAAAAATCGTCCATGAGGAGATATGACCTTTAACCCTATTTAGACCAGGATCTTTTGAGGTCCTCTCCTAATGTGAACACTAATAACTTTAGAACCAATGAAGCAATCAACACTATATTTGGCAACTTTTCCCAAAATTTATCTAGGAACATTTTCGTTACATTGACTTGCGTTGAGACAGTGTGATGTTGCCATTGTAAGTGGTAACCATATTTTGATAGATTTTACGAAATTCTGAGTACTCTGTAAAATTCACTGTTTTGTAGAGTTTTTTTTCCTGATTTTACCCATGTGGTTACTATTATGACCATTTATGATATTTTTAATGATAATAACTCGCCTAAGACTATTTTCTCTTCATATACGACGAAAACAAGAATGGTGGATCCGAGCTGGCGGATCCATGACGTCATAATGACGTCATCACTGTTGCTAATGACTACAGAAATGTTAGTAGACATTGATGTTTTACTAAATAATAAACTTCTCTTACAATTTAAGCTAATACTTCAACGCATGGAGCCTACAGAATTTGCCTCAATAAAATCAATTAAATGACATCATTTTGATGTCATAATACCATGGAAACTCAATATCAAAACCCACTAGAATTTACACATATATAATTCTGTGAAACTTCAGTGGCCAATGGGTTAAATAGTTTTCGAGTTAAAGGGGGAGGGCCTCAAAAGCCTCCCCCTGGTCCCAGAAGAAGAAAAAGCCTGGTCTGAATAGGGTTACGTTTTACGAACATCCACAAACGCCTGTTACATATGTATTAAACCAAGCTCGCACGCCTATACCATATGTACAACTGTACTTACAACATCCATTAGTATAGTGCTATGATGTATTGTATAATGTTTGCAATATAATTATAGGCACTGTTACCGAACTGTAGTTCCAGTGGATGTCAGTGTATTGGGTATAGTATGGTGTCCGAACTTGCAGAATGCTTCCACTGCGGGCATAGTAAGGACCGACATAGGTTACCACCAACATCGTTAGAAGCTGACTCTAGAGAAACGACCAAGGATGTGTGTGTTGCAGGTAAGCATATCGCGAAATAAGTATGATTTAGTTTCTATAAGTTACGTCTTCACCATTTTAATTACAGTGACCCAGATTTAAATATAGAATCTAATAATTTTATTTATAGGGTATGGATGGAGTGACGTCAAACGCGATGTGGTAAACAAGCGAAATCAGCATGACGAGGAGACGGGTGGAAGCACGCAAAACATTGTTAGTTGAATAAGGCTATTCGTTTTGTTTTTGTATAAGTCGGGCAACACCTTAGCATCTAATGACGACGCCTTTTACGCCTTTTACCTAATCCTGTTATTGTAAAGGACTATATAATGATATATCGACTGTTTCACCCATCAAAATGACGTCAAATTTGAGTTAAATTGGCCCGAATAGCACCAAGCAGAGAATACAATTGTGTTATAAACCCCATCTTTTAAACTGATTCTAGATCCGACACTGATCTCTAGAGTTTGTTTTATTTGCTGTTTATTCGTTTTTAACTGCATATCCATTAATGTGCTGATGCATGATTTTCTTGTCAGGGGCGTAAAAAATCTCGAAGAGGTGCAGCGACAACAAAAGTCATTGATGTTGTAAAAATGGACAGAAAATATTTCAAGTGCAGTGGACGCATAACATATAGAGTGACAGGTGCTTACAAAAAGGTAGATATATGATCATAACGGTATTATCTTTAAATATATCAATATATATATATATATATATATATATATATATATATATATATAATAACATGCATGATTTGGAAACGAGCGCGGTGATTGGATGAAAGCCGAGTTTCGCTAATGTTTCCGTAATCAGTTGCAACAAGGATTATGTTTTCTGTTTATTTGAACCAGTGCACATGAACGACATAGAGGCATGAGTTAAACGCCGAACTGTTCATCTATTACATGTTTAAATTGTTTGCATTGAGTTTGACGCATGAAACTAGTTCTAGGTTTAGCTCAGGATCACACGTTACATTACAGTACAAAAATATACCGCAATAATTAACAACGAACTGACTATACATATTGTTATAAAATGGGTTATCTCTGTATAAATTATTTAAAGAAGGTACATTGATGCAACACGCTGGCGAGGTAGCTATATATAGATCTTTATTCGGGGTAGGAATGATATACAGGACTATTCAAAAACTCATTAATAATTCACGAGGAAAACACAAAGGAAATCAGTACCATGTCCGTGGTTTTATACCAATACTAATGAACATACAATTTTATATAAAGAATACTAGTGAACATACAATAAAAACTCGAACATATATATGAACATAATTTGTTATATATCAAGTGTCAAAGTCCATTTTTCTAGCTCTCTGATTGGGCGAGCGGTCCTTGCGTGGCATTCCGAAAATCGTGATGTTTCCCCGCGTAACCCATGGCAGCGGGTATCATTACATTTATTTTTCCCTAGGGAAAAATATCAAAACCGGAAGTAGATGCTCTGGTTCAGTTTGTCTTTGTTTTCTCCAGTTTTCTTTCATTAAAAACAATGTCTGAAAATTTTACTCAACATTTTTGTTGTCATTTGACACTTGATATATAACAAAACACTTATTTACTGGTACCTCGGGAAAACAGTGTGTTTTGTGGCCCCTCGACTGCTCGTTGTTGCCCTCGGCTTCGCCTCGGGAAACAACGGCAGTCTCGGGTCCACAAAACACACTGTTTCCCTCGGCGCCAGTAAATAAGTGTTTAATAAAACACTCGCATCACGTGTTTTATCAGATCTAAAACACTCGGGCTGTGCCCTCGTGGTTTTAAATCTGATAAAACACTTCTGCTCGTGTTTTAAATATTACTTGAACGATCGCTAAAGGTAAATCAGTCTAACAGTAAAAGTTCAGGGAACTCTTCTGGCTCTTGCATGGTTCTCTTCGTGGATTAATATTGCTTGGCTTACTTACCATTCTTATCCATCAACCACTGTGCTATAAACTAGGTTGTATTCAAGTTATATTAGAGTAGTAACTACGTAATAATACTAACAATATTAATGATGTAAATATATGTAAAGCTCAGCCTAAAAACACTATTGCTAAACATGTTAACATGCCCATTCAAATTGGTTAGTAAAGCTAAAAAAGAATATTAAACTGATAAGAAACTGACAGGGGTTACAAAACGTTATCAAAAGTGTTGAAAATAAGATAAACTACATAAGACTTTGGCGCCGTTCACATCCTAATTATAACTCAAGTGGCTTGTTACAAACCATAATAAAATGAAATGAAAATTTATTTACACTTATTTTTACATGATATTTATATACAGTTAATTTGTTGGGTTTTTTTTATGTATACATGCATGTATATTTTTTTGTAGTAAAAACTTAAAGTGTCTAGTGGCTAAGTTAACCGTTAGGTTTTCTAGTTAGCCACTAGAATAGGCCAATAGTCCACAAATAAAGTATGTTGCGTAAAGTTTGATTTGGTTGCATTATATAGGTAGTAGTCAACAGTGATATGACGTTAACGAATCTTCAAGAAGGATGTGTTAAAGCCTTCTTAGGAAATGTGGAAGATATGGAAAAGGTGATGGAGTCGTACGTCATCGCTGTTATTGATGGAAAATCACAAATCACGTGTGACGAGGAGATCAACCGAAAACGTCGGACTTTCGGGTTCTACTGGAGGAAAAAGGTATGCGTTGTTGTTTTCGAAGTTTCATTTGCATGCATTGTGTGAGTGTTTTAGTTCGTTTAGGTTTATAATGAAGTCAGATGATATAGTTTAATAGCTTAATCATCAAATATACAAATACAAGCATAATCTGATGAAAGGTGGTCCAACAGGGCAAAGCCCCAATTGAAATGGACTACCAAAGAGAATACAACTACAGTATATATAATATTAGGATAAAACATGCAAACTATGACCATGTGCACACGGCAACGCCCCCGAGCGCCCCCGCACTGCTTACCGTTCTCAAGGGAGTCGAAAACAATCATCTAATTACTTGAAACAGTACGAAAACGCCCGGAAACGTTACCGTGTGCACACAGTGTATATCTATGTACAAGTCGGTAATTCATAACTATTAAACTTTCTTAAAAAATTAGCTCTAATTGCCCTTTTAAAAGTTAGATTAGTGTCTATCATTTTGATTTCCTTAGGAAGGGAATTCCATGCCCTTACAACCCTAAGGAAAGTATGAGTGATAAAAAAAATTAGTCCTACATTTGAATTCAATGAAGTTATTTGGGTCATGCGACCTAATTGATTATCTGGGCTCAGGTCTTCTTTGAACAAAATTATCTAAATTTAAGTTATATTGTCCAAGTAAACATTTATGAAAAAAAACTAAATCGCAGATATTTCTGCGGTACTCGAGCGGAAATAAATTGAGTTTGGATAACCTCTGTTTATAAGTCATGTCTTTAGGATAATTTAAGATAAAATTAGTTGCCCGACGTTGTACGTTTTCAAGAAGAAGTTTTTGATTGATTATTTGGGTTGGTGACCATAACTGCGAACAATGTTATCCTTGTGTCGATATCTTTTTAAGTCTTTACATCAAGACACCTTCATATTTTTAGTAATATTTAAAACACGAACTGCAGTAGTGTTTTATCAGATATAAAACACGAGACGATAGCCGAGTGTTTTAGATCTGATAAACCACGTAGTCCGATTGTTCTGAATAGCTTCAAAAACGCCGACCCGTTTCATTAGTTTATTGGCGTAGTAATTTTGAAAATCAAGCCGCGAGATAATCAAATTTAAAGTTTAATATGTAAATCATTTTTTACCATGTACTGATTTCTTTTCTCATCAATGAGTTTTTGAATGGGTATATATTGTCAAACTCATTAATAATTCACGAAGAAAATTCAAAAGAAATAAATGTTCAACCAGTATTTAGAAATCGGAGGAAGATTAGATCCGAATTTCCCAACTTTAATACCGATTTTCCCTCTAAATAAGGATTGTTTGAGAAGCAACTTCAAACACTCGTAAGTGTTCATCATCTTATTTCTAAATACAAACAAGCGGGTTAAAAAACTCGACGTCTCCTCGTATTTTCAAGCCGTTTGTCTCGGAGGAAGAACACATACAGATCATTTCCTTTATATACATGCAGTGTGTATAAAAAAAACCGATACCACTTAAAAAAATATGTATTTTTTTATTTCACCCGGTGAGTGCAAAAGAATACATAGTCAAGTTTTAAAGGCGTTCTCTTTTTTAATTGATACACATGCACTGTTTGCATAGCGTCGCTTTGGGGTTAAGATAATATGTTGCCTCAAAGCGAGGCTTGGTGGTGAGAACAAAAGCGTGACGTAAACTCGCATATGTCCCATTATTGAATTATGTCAACTGCCGGCTTCATGCACTAATTCACAATATCAAAGAGGATAGCGGCATATTTATCATAATCTGTTTCGTTCAAAACATGCACTATATTTCGAAAAATATCTTAAAAAATTACTGAAATGACACTGACAATAATAAAAAAAGCCATCTGTTGCGTACTGCATGATTGTTGATTTGTCATATTAAACTCTTTTTAGGATTCGTTCAGGTAGGATTATTGTAAAATGTAAAGCCCTCATCGTTTTTGTTATGTCGGTTTGAATGTTATATTCAAATCATACTCGTACCATACTTGTTAGTAAATGTGTGTCATTATCTAGCTTACTTTCCATCAATATTTTTTTACTTTATTTATGCATTTTCATTACATAAGAAAAGTGAAAATAGTGACGACTCCATAGATTCTGTTGTGGATACCTCTCATGAAAGTTCGACAAATCGTACTAACAGTTTGCAGGTAGGCATAATGCAGCCATGCAGACTTACTGTATAAATAAAACTTATGTACTGCTTTAAGTGCTTTTCAATATACACTGCTGCCTTGTTGTGCAGTTGTTTTACATTTGAATTTTCTTTAGAAAAGTGAAGTACACGAAATCTCAGAATCCAGGAAGAGTGAACTCCCCGCAATTTCAAATTCTCGGAGAAGTGAACAAGTCGAAGTTAAAGAAAAGTAACTATACGAATTATTTAATATATCATCATATACAAAGACCAAATTATATTTTAACGCAGGCTATTTTGTAAAATACAAAATGATTGTCACAATACGTCTTTAACCTGATTTGAGTTCAAGGGAAAAGGACGATATGGATTGTATGCATGAGCTCGAAAATTTTAACACAATTTGTGTTAGTTAGGCCCGGGTCAAACGACGTACTTCACACGAGACGAACTCAATGCAAATTAACCTAAACAAAAGACTTTCCTAATTTACATTGAGTTCGACTCATGAAAAGTTCGACGTTTGACCTGGGCCTAATTCAGACTAATTGAACAGGAAATATGAAGTTATACACACTGTTGCATCCGATAGCAACTATAGAGATGCGCTCAATAATAGGTGTTTGTAGATGTTCTGAATTAAATCATCTAAAGCAAGAAACAACAAAGGAATGTTTTGTCTTTCCTTTCACGATACCGCCAACTTGTATTTCGTTATTATTTCATTGTCTTGCAGATTATTGGATGGAATTATATATATGGTTGTTAATCGGTGTCATGCACGCCTCACCGTATTGCTGTTTCAGCGACATTTGTGGCATAATATTCACGTCTGACTTGTCTTAGCGGGTGTTCATATGATCGCCTCACACTTATTTCCCTATTAAAATTTTGTTGTGTTTATATGAGAAACCGGGCTGATGTCTAGTCACGGATCGTCAGACAAGCTAATTTAATTCATGATTTCTTCTCGCTAGGCGCGGGATGAAAACTACCATATGAACACAAGACAGACTTTGTCTCGCTTACCTGGTTTACTGGGATCATATGAACACCCCCTTAGAAAATCAAAAATTTACTATGGCGATGGAAATGTATACTGAACATTTCGTATCCCTACTTCTACTATTTTCTTTTAGTTTCAAACGCCTTTTTGGAAGAAACCTGCACATACATGCATGCATGTATTCGATTTAATTTTCGTATGGATTTTTATTCTAATAAATGGCATTTTTTATTTTTCAATCAAGGCATAAGTTCAATTTTACCCATGGAAGGAACTGAACGAAGTACTTTAGGTATTCATTTTTTAATATTATATTTATTTGGATATAATATTTTGAATTGTAAACGAATTTTAACGGATATTTGTTGCTGCAAGCTGTTCCGTTAAATATATTTGTTAGAACAGTGCATGTCTCGCGTGCATCTGTCTGCACCATTGCATTTACATTACTTTATTTTCTATTTTACCTATAGGATCTGCAAAACTTATTTTTGAACGGTGTGTCGATTCAAGGTATTCTGACGAGAAGAGCACTTTGTACTGTGATTGCAGATCGCAATGTTTTTCCAGCGAACGGCGAGACAAAATTGAAAAGGAATTTGGCACTGATTATGCTGTTCCACCTCCAGAGTATGACCCTTCAGAAATGGGGATGGCAACTTACTGGTTTCAGTTTAGGTACGTGACACGCGGTCGTCACGTTAGTGCTTTCACTTTCATATTTTTTTATTTCCTTATAATTATGGAAGAGTAAATTTCATAAATTTAATAGAATTTCGTTAAACCTTTTCTTTTGCACACGTACTAAAGCGTTTAAAGTAGGTACTTCATCTGTTCATAATAATTAATTGGTAATTATTTGCATGCTTTTCATCAGGTATTTGATGTCCATTTAGTCCATTGGAAATGCATAGTATCATCGCTTGCAAAATTCGTTATACCAACGTATGTATATAGATCCCACGGTATATAGCATGCAAGATTTATGGCGGCAAGTTCATTTTACAATACTCTTTGGCGTTTGTAGAACACAATATGCATGGACTGTGCGGACACTAAAATTGGTAAAAAAGTAAGCTGTTACCTACTAAAACTTGTAAAATTACATACTAAAAACCCGAACCATATTCGAAACAAACGCCCGTCTCGAAACAATAAAGATTCAAGAGAGAATTTTGGAGCACTTCTCTATCTGAACTTATTTAGGTTCGCAAAGGATTATGGTAAAACGGACAGCCATTATCTTTTATGCTATTCCGTTGATTGTGTCCATTATATGACGTTTGAAATAATTATTTTCTTTAGTGAAAGGTGAAGATGAAAGTTATTTGATTGAAAGGGATCGGAACTCGCTGGACAACGCGTTTGATATCAAACTGTGTGCAGCCACGCCAGGAGAAGGTATGGGTCAATTCAGAAAAAAATAGTGAAGGAAATTATGCCATGGCCCATGCCATGATTAACGCGTTCTTCAGTTACATATTTCCCATCTATATATCATATTATAAACCGGACACATGCAAGTGTTATTGGGCACAGTGCGGGAGAAAAGGGGATGTGACACTCCAGCTATTCAGAATAATGGTCGGTATATTCTGTAGGGAAAACGCGACTTGTCGGTAAATTAATTGGGTAGGAGGCTACTATATAGATGCACCACACCCACCTTAATCAAAATGGTCACTGCATGATTAACACAAAAACAAATAAGTGAGTGCATATGTAATTGAGTGTAATAACTAGGTATAGACTGTTTCGGCATTTATTGTTCACCAATCCTAGCCGATTTAATTATGTCTTGCAACTTTATGTAATTTTAATAAACGAGCAATAGTGCTTTATCGGATATAAAACACGACGCGTAAGCCGAGTTTTTGGATCCGATAAAGCACGTACTTGCGAGTTTATTGAACGGCTTAAAAAGCGAACCATTTCGTAAGTTCATTTACCTAAAAAGTTTGGAGATTGACTTAGTGTGAACCGTAAAATTCAGCCAGAGATTTATCGAATTTGATTTAAATTTGATTCGATTCTCTGCAGAAAGTGGTTTAATTGCACATGGACCAGATCGTGCTGTTGGTGTTGATGGGGATGACTGCCTGGTGCTCGCTTGTTTTTCCTATTATCATTGCACAATGGTCGTTGAATATTCCTGGTTCGTAAACGGGAGACCTGTCAAAGAGGGAAGAAAGGCGTCTCTCATGTTTGTAAACCAGCCTGGACAGTACCAGTGTGTGGTAAAAGTAAACGACCACGTTGAGAAATCTGCAGTAATTAATGTTGTTGAAAATAATCCAGACTCCAATGAAGTAATGCCCCCAAAACAATTGGATATGAGAAATCAAGAGGAAAACGGTAGGAAAACATTTAGGAGTAGAAAATATATAGTAGCTGTATCGTAAGAAACGTCTTTTGGATCTATAAACGATCTATATGGTATTGAGCACTCTCTAACTTTTCGTGAACCAAAACTCACTTATATATATATATATATATATATATATAATACACGCGAGAGTAAATCCTCTGTCACTTTGACTGCAGGTATATTAGCAATATGGTAACTTTGCATATCTGCATATCGGTACAACCTTATAAATGGATAACAATCGCCATAATAATAATAATAATAATAATAATAAATAATAAATAATAAATAATAAATAATAAATAATAAATAATAAATAATAAATAATAAATAATATTATTATCATTATCATCATTATTATCATTATCATCATTATCATTATTATTATTATCAATTATTATTTAGCTGAAGTCATTACATTATTTACCTATTCATGAACAGTTTATGAAGTTGATCAAAGCAAGATCAAGAAAGGAGATGTTGTTGGCCAGGGCCAATTTGGGACTGTTTACAAAGGTGAATGGAGAGGCACAGAAATCGCAATAAAGTCGATAACTCTTCCTCCGGAAAGGCAAAATGAATCATATGAAGATATTAAAGAATTGCAAATATGCAGGTGAGAGCATCTATCGTTCATAGCTAGCTTATGGAACAATTACGGCATGGGATATATAGCACGTTACAAAATTAAACCGTATTAATTCTTTGAAAGCTTTCATGGCGATAATGTAATATAAATAAGTTTTGTGGAAACACCACGTAAAATATTTCTTTGCTAAGAAATATTTTACGTGGTGTTTCCACAAAACTTATTTATATTAAACCGTATTTTTATAATACAAATCCTGCATTTTGATTATCTGAGCTACTGTCCAGAGATAGATAAGTGATAGCGAACAGAGTCGAGTTAATTATAATAATAGAATAATATTTAATATGAGAATAATATTTAATCTGACAAGTTGGTAGTCCCAATTAGATAACTTATAATAGAATAACAGAGTAATAGAATATTCAACTGTGGCTCGTTGTCTAATTGTTATACAACTATACCATTCCCTACCAATATAAGTCGGAGTTGGAATGATAGTTATGGAGTTCCAAGTCGATCCATTAATCCGTAGTGAACTCGAAAGTAGAACTTATGTCCGATGGCACTTAAATAACAGGCCGTTGCCCAAGATTTCGGTGAAACGTTTTCGCATTTGAAGAAAAATTGCTGATAAAAGGTGCATTACATATAGCGACCTATAAACAGAAAACGAGAGCGCCAGCTGTCGTCCCCAGACATGTACCCATATGATTCTGTATCTATTAAAGTGTTCTTCACAATTAACAGGAAAATACGACATCCAAATTTATTACTCCTGATGGGATATTGCAGAAAGGATGACGATCTCTGGTTAATTTCTCCTTACATCAGAGGCTCGAATTTAGAGAAACTCATCTTTTCTAAACAACCGCCGTTTCAGGTAATATATGTACATATATATTTATACAGGCAGTTTTAAGCAGATATACCTGGAAAATAAGCCCCAGTGCACAATACGGATTAAAAAATGTGAAACAAATCTTTTTTAATGCTCTGACCGATAATACGGCCGGGTATTTTTTTTTATTAAATGCTTTGACCGATAATACGGTCGGGTATTTTAGCCGAGTTTCGCACGTACTTTAAAATGCGATAAACGAGTAAAATGCCCTGGCGTATTATCGATGAAACCATTCAAACTAAGTTAAAACCCATCTACCATTTTGGTTTTGACTTGTCATATTCAGGCAGATTTTACCTCTTCAAAACCGGTTAAACCGGTATAGAAGCGGGCAATAAGGATTTCAGTGTGCAATACGACTCTGGATTTGCAGCGTTCCATTGCCCAAATATGGTAAAATGACGTCATTGTCATATAATAAATGCGCTTATTCAACCCCTTATTTATTCTAAGTACAGGCGATAATATATAATCAACAAATTAAATCTACTCGCGTGAGTTTCAGGAAGTAACCCATCCGAATTAAATCCCGTCCAAACGGAAATTAAATGCAACTTTCCATTACGGTCCGCTTTGCCTGCGCAGGCAGAGCGATCCGCTTTGAAAGCTGAAAATTTTCAACTTCCAGAGCGGACGAAACAATGCACGCCTCTGCCACCGTACCGTACCTCCGTAACTTGTAGTACGTATCGCCGCTGAAAACATACAAGCTGAACAATACCGTAAAGTATGGACCGAATTTATTCCCTCCATTTATGGCTCAACTCTCGAATCATAAATGTGATAAACCGAAGGGGAAACTTAAAAACTCGGCCCTTAGTTGACGGTACGACCCTGAAAATGGGTTAGTAAGAGGTATATATATATATTCCAGATTTTAGATGATGCTAAGCCGTACATCCTCTATCAAGTTGCAAGCGGATGTCATTACCTCCATGACGAAGAGATCGTTCACCAAGATCTAAAACCCGCAAATATCTTGGTAAGTAAGAAAAGCGCGCTAGTGCTCTACGACAAAGTGAACAGGTTATTCCATAGAGATAAAACTATGCAACTAACGGGTTTTCTCGATGGCTCCATGATTTAATAACGTCCCTTGTCCATTGAGAACATTATGCCTATATATGGCTATGCTCTTTATCGAATCAACCACAGATATGCCGTACAGCAACATTAGAACAATGCATGTTAATTTTGTCCAATATTTTATTTCGAGGTTGAAAAAAGAACATACCATGCCGTTATATGTGATTTTGGGGTCAGTGCATTCACTTCAACGGCTATTACGAGGAATGCAGCCAATGCTGGGACGATGATGTACCAGCACAAAGAGTCCATCATGGGAAAGAGAGCAGAACCATACATGGATGTGTATGCAATTGGATGGATAATCCTAGAAATGTATACGTCTAGGCGTGTGTGGAATGACATCACCAATCCCGCACAACTTATTGGGAAAGTAATTTCAAATGAGTATCCGTACGCAGGTGATCTGGAACAACATGCTGATGTTAAAGAAATAGTTGACGGTTGCTTCAAAGAACCGACAGAACGGTTGTCCATGGGAGACCTTCTTAAATGTCTCAATGCAATGGTTGACAGAGAAAAATATTAGTTTTCAGACTTGTGTTCTGGCCTTCAATTTCTACAAGATGTACTATACGTCCAATGCGGATCAGTTAAAGAAGTTGAAACCTATATAAATAGAGGGTTACTGAATTACTATTTACGTGTAATTAAGGGATGCATGAATTGTTGTTATTTTAATATGAGGTAGCACCTGCTAAAGTTTTTGACCTCAAAACAAAAACTTGTAATAGTTCGGCAGTCATAAAATCAGTGTTGCATGTCGTCGCATGGAGTGTTACATGCACACGCCGATTTATCTCCAACTGCCATTGCGACACAAATCGGCTTGTGTAGCCAGCCGTGGCATTAAGTTAAATGGCTTGTGCCTGTTCGACATGAAATATTTCCAGGTAAGCTTTGGCATACTGCACACTATAATGTACCTGATTGCCTGCAGAAATTAACCAGATGGACGTATATATCTTTCATCTGTACAGCACTTAACGAGTTGAGTGCAACACCAGATCTATGTATCTCTTCTTCAAGAATATTCCTAAAGTTTGCCGATATGTAGTCGGGGATAAGGCGGTGTAGGTAGTGTCTTTCGGCCAGAGGAAGGAGATCTTCATCGCCTAGGGCGAAGCCTTGTTGCGAGAACCCTGCAAACATGTATCAGTAGTAGCAGTTAATAACAGTTGAACGTAAGAACTTTTCAAATTTTGGCCTATTTCTTACGTCATAATGGGAAACTAACCACTTTCAGTTAGGGGCTGTTCATATGGACGAAATTTGTCCCTAGGAGAAGGGTCACTCTACCACCCGAGCTACCGCCTGGGTGAGCCGACTTTGCATTCATTTTATCTTTAGGGACTTTAAGAACTACGACTACGGCAATGTGTTTGCACAATAGAATTTCATGTCATATACAAAGAACTTTTGTAAATGACAGTCCCAAGAGTAATCTTTACGCCGTCGTGACTCCATTGACAACGTAGAAAAAGATTTTGACGTTGTAAAGACAACCGCGAAACCTGCATGAGTCACTACAGGAGCCTTGGAGAAGCTTAACATTACTCTCGCGACTACCAGAGATTGAACAAATGTTTTTCCTCAATAATTTAAGAACAAAACGAGTCCGTGCGATTATGTATCTTGAAATTTGAATGTATAAATACACCACCATTTAATACCACTGTTAAACTTTCTACCGTAGCCGTAGTCCGTTGTCTGAATCTTAAAGTCCTTTTATTTCGCCTTGGTGGCGAGCGTTGACATGAGAAATGTCACACCTGTCTTGGGTGGTAGGGTCACCATGCGGTAAGGCTTCTTTCCGAGGTAGGGTGCCCCTAGAGGCGGGGGGGGGGGAGTTTTTCTCATGTAAACACTTTGACTTGCCTATATACCCGATACAACTTTGTGGGACTTTCAACGTGATTGGTTAAATGTTGGTTTGCGCTTGGAAACAATCGAAGGTCACCCTGTTTTAGCATGGACAAAATTTCCTTCATACAAATAACGCATCAGAGTTGTCTCGGTAGCTAGGGTGACCCTCCCCTACCAGGAACAAATTTACATCCATGTATAAATAGCCCCTTCGTGAAGTCGCATGTATTTTCAACATCGCCACAACAAACGAAAGATAGCTCTGCAATCAAGATTGTCCGATCGTGTCTGTTATACTACATGCATAAACTGTCGGGTATCTTTAAATACATTTTAACGTGACTTTGTCGCTATACCTTGTCGTTCAGGGAAAAGAAAATTGTCTTCCGGAATTCCTGGCGGACACAGTCTATCCTTTTGCTTACGAATGTTATACGCGTTGTATTCTTGCATGAATTCTGTTAGTTCTTTTTGTAAGACCGGCATAAATATGTAATAAAGGCATCCTCTGAAAAACAAATTTATAAATCAGTCAAATTTTCGCATTTTAGTGATATATACATCCATACTGCAAGTCCATGACGCAGGATTCTCAGTGACACACAATGTTTAAATACTGAAACTGTTCCGTGAAATCTTCATATTCGTTCGATGTTTCTCTTTAATACTACAGGTTATAAACTAAAGCTTTAAACAATTACGAGAAGAACTTGCTCTTGAAAGTCACCTGTACTTATTGATTATTTTAATTTTAATAGTTTCTTATTGATTCGTGTGTATACTATATAATTATATATATATATATATATATATATGGTGTATAGGTGTATAGTATATATATATATACGCTGGTGTATAGTCTGATGAGTAATTAAATCGTGTTGCTTTAGCAATGGCACGAAAAAAGAGATTTGAAATTTTTTAGTTGTTTATGTAATATTTAAAACACGTTCTGCGAGTGTTTTGAATGGCTTCAAAAACGATCACCATTTGCTAAGTTCGTTGGCGTAGTAATTTTGAAAAATAACGTTGTCTAAGGCGAGAAAATCAAAGCTAAAGTTTATGTAAATCAGGAGAATGTTTTATCACATATAAAACCACGATACGGTTATGATTTTTAATTTCTTTGTTTTCCTCATGAATTATTAATGAGTTTTTGAAGCATTTTTTACGCCGGTATTTCCTATAAATTCAAGAGTGTGCAATACGAAGACACAAATGCATCAATGATCACATGTAAACGGTAGAAATCAAATACCTGTGCATGATATTGTCTTTTTGCCAGCTCCCCGTCGCTTCTAAGTCCTGCAGCAACAAAATCAATATACATTGATGGCAATGATGCACAATAGTCAATACAATTTATAATTGTACTTTGTAGTGAAGATGTTCTTTGAGCTAATTTACTCCCAAGAGTTCCCAAGCGGGAATCGACGCACAACCTTCTGATCGCTCATGAGATGCTGTAACACTCATACAGTGAGCTACTGGGACTCAGATAGCTGAATTCAACGTATACGTATGGCAAACTTTATTAATTGGAGCTAGGAGGTTTATCTTAATGCATGTTGTTTAAGTATGTTAAGTTTTAACACTGGTACAATTTATATTCTTATATATAATCTACATTGCGATTTTCACATTTGTCGATCAACTTAGACGGGGTAATTGGGTAATGTAGGGGAAAATAGAGATCCATAACCCCTAAGGAAGAAGATGAAATGTTTATTCAACATAGCTAAATTTAATCTCCCTTCTGTAGATTAAAAAATTGTTCTAGCCCAAGCGAATAAATACCTTTTCCCGCTTCGAATTATGACCAGAGCTAGCGAAGCTCGAGGGCCATAAAGGAAGGGGGAGAGGGGGGGGGGGGAGATCCGTAACTTAGGTACGGACCGAGAAAACGAGGTTAGTAAGATGTTTATTATATGGCTTTTTGTTTTTAAAAACGACATATTTCCAGTGACGTTACCGTCCGTCAATATTCGGAGTTACCATCAACATCGTTTTGTATTTTACGAGCAGTAGTGTTTTATTAATTTAAAACACGAGCCGACAGCCGAGATATTGGACAAACCTACAACCTTGGACAAACTATAACATGTTGAGACAAAATCATCAATAGTTTCCAAATAGAAATTTCAATTGGCAGCTTTTATGTGTCTTGAGGTATTTTCCCCTTCCTCACTCCCCCCAGCTCAATATTAATTCAAGCAGCAGGCAAAAACACTGGCTTGAAATTGATGTAGAGAAATCATTACTGAACTGGCAGGAGAGGAGGCTTTTATAGCACCAAGATGTCTCAAGACGCTTTAATCCTTTATTTATCAAAGTTGTACATTTTCAATAAAAACGTGCCTCTTACAGTCTCCTACCATCACTTCTTGCCAGAATGATTCACATGTGAATTCAGGGCCGGCGCGACCGGGGGGGTAGGGGGGGTATTTACCCCCCCAATAATTTGGCGAAGAAGTGCCCTTTTTTAGCCAAGCCCTGGATATTAAACAAAACGCGTGCGCGCAGAGCATGCATGCATGCCTTCAATCTCGGCACAGGTTTAGTGACAAAGTCCCCATATCAGTTATGAAGGGCCCTTATTATTTCAGCGATCAAAGTTCCCTATATCAGTTATGAAGGGGCCCTTATTATTTCAGCGATCAAAGTTCCCTATATCAGTTATGAAGGGCCCTTATTATTTCAGCGATCAAAGTTCCCTATATCAGTTATGAAGGGGCCCTTATTATTTCAGCGATCAAAGTTCCCTATATCAGTTATGAAGGGCCCTTATTATTTCAGCGATCAAAGTTCCCTATATCAGTTATGAAGGGGCCCTTATTATTTCAGCGATCAAAGTTCCCTATATCAGTTATGAAGGGGCCCTATTTCAGTGATCAAAGTTCCTTTTTTTCAGTTATGAAGGGCCCCTATTTCAGTGAATCGTTGATCAAAATCCCTTATATCAGTAATGAAGGGCCCCTCAGAATCATCAATTCTAATGAAGAGGCAGACATGCAGAGAAACCAGAACAAAGGCATCTGGTCTTTTATCTCGGATGCTCAGATTTGACTTTGTTGCGTCACTGATGTTCGCCAAAAACGTATTCATCAAAACCAAAATGATGACAAAAATTATAGAGAAGGAAACTCTTGACGTTACTGGGGCCATAGCAGCATTGCAGATGACAGAGCAAAGCATCAGGAAAATCAGATAATCTGAGGACCAGATAAACGACCTTGTAGATGCATCTGTGTCATTTGCTGAGAAAATGGGAGTAAATGCAGCTGAGGAGTACCAACAATTTCACCGCACACGGAGAATACCTAGACGTCTGGATGAAGCCCAAAATACCACTGCCCAAATAACAATGCATTCGTTCTACAGGAAAGAATTTACAGCTGTCTTAGATGCTCTTCTAGTCGAGATTAACGAAAAAGCGGAAAACATTAAATCGGCATTCAAGCCTTTGCTGGAAGGTCTGAGCCCAACCCAAATGCCCACCTACACGCAAGTTGAAAGGCTTTGCCAGAAGTACCCTAATGAACTTCCACAGCCGTCTTTGCTACATGCTGAAATGGAAATGTTCATACCCCATCTCCGAAAACATGCTAAAGAAGATGACGTACCAGAACATGACATCAGTTACAGATATGCTGCCGATCTCGCACTTCGTCAAAGTCGGCTTGGCTTATTCCCGACAGTAACCAAAGCTTACAGACGGATTCAATTATGTTAAGCTCTGTACAAGAATATAATTTGTGACGTTATTTCATAATTTGCTACAATTTGCTACATAAGAGTTTACTATATTAAAAGTATGAAATTTGAATTTAAAAATTGCAAGGAGTACTATTAGTAGATTATAGGAGGCCACCGCCCACCTGGCTAGTCCACATACATTTAATTTAGCTTTTGAAGAAACGCATTTTGGTGGAGTCATAAAGGCCCAAGGCCCACAAAGGGGCCCAAAACCTTCATACACCCCCCCCCCCCCAATGATCAGCCTTTCGGAACGGCCCTGTCTCGTCATGCCTTTGGTTCTTTTAACTGGCTATCGAATTTGTGTTTTTTATGCGAACAAACTCCAGCTAGCGGACATGATGTTGTTTTCCTTTACTGTAATTTATAGTGAGTGACTGTAATCACTGTATTATATTTCAGGGATATAGGTAGTTAATGTTTTCTTTGCAACATATTCAATCTCATAATTTTCATTTGTCATATTACTTTATATATTATTGGCTTATTGCATGTAGGAATCTGTAATAACTTCTAAATAACGATTTAGTAGAATAAACGTACTGTTTTGCTTTTTTTGTTTCGATATACACCAAAAGTTAAAAACCCTGATCAAATGGCCTCTTCTTGAAACTGGTTTTACGCGGTGTGATTGCGCAATCCACGTAATGTGCCCTTCGGAAATCGTACCCTCCCAACTCCTAGAAGCTCGCGCCGGCCCTGTGTGAATTGAATGTACTTTTGTTTGTGATATTCTCCTTATCTTCTTGGAAAGTTTATACGGACAGCAAAACATTAAATCCCATTACTTCCAATAATATAATGTTATCTTATCAAATAAGTAAATAACGTGCTGTTTTGGTGGGAAAACCGTTAGGCATGCAATCAAAACGTTCATACGATTTTTCAGCAGCGAAGAAAATCGTATCGCTAGTCCAAAAGCTGATCTGATACATTTTCACTAGTAAATAAAATTGTATGACGAATGAAAGGAATTGAATACAGGTTCTTCTCGTTCATCGTACGAAAATCTTAATACTTATGTAATGAAACTGGATACCTGAAAAAAATCTATCCAAAAACTTGTCCAATGACGTCTTAATTGACTCCACCAGCATTCGATTCTCTACATGTAGAGAAAGTATATATTATATGCTAACCTATATACGCATTAATCTAGCCACAAAAACCCTAACAATTTCGTAAATTGTTTTTTTACCTGGTTCAGTCTGGATTTCCCATATGCAATGCTGTGAACGCCTGAAAGACTATCACGGTGGTTCCGTCTTAAGAACACTTGACATTCTGCTAATACGGTATTTTCCGTTCCACGATCAAGTCGGAGACTCGCTGGTATCACTAGGGAAAGATAGAACATTTATGTACTAGAAAACCAGACTACGATTCTTCGTTAACTAATTAAGTAATGGGAAAAATTGTATTTTTGCATTCTACCTATCACAGCATCAATTATAAACCATCACTTATTATTTTGATTACCTTTCGCTAACTTTACAGCTTCATAATAGTATCGCGCAACAATCCAAGGGTCTCTGTTTGTGGAATATACTCGAAGCCACATTACTCTTCGTGAAAACCCATCAATTCCACCGTGAATACAGAAACCATAATGCCTCAGTTTATCGTACTGATCAACATGCCACACCCAGTTAGGACCCTAAGTAAGACAGAAAGTTAAATGTAACATCGCAGTTGAAAAAAAACGAGGAACAGCTCTACATTTGCATTCATTCACCTTAGAATAATATTTTCTTGGTCTTCCAAGCCCTGCAATTAGGCGTCGCTGATTGCACATACCAAGTAATAGCATCACGTCATATACTTGCTGCCTAAAAATATGTAGGTTGCTCTTTTGACAAGTCGGTTTATGTATTCTATTAAAAAAACAGGCATTAACTGAATGTAACTTCAGTACCTTGTCACAAGAAGTCCATATTTCAGGCGAATACGAAGTGTCATTTTGCGATATCCATTTTGTCCACGACAACCATTAATTTCGTTCTAAATAATCCACATACCCAATACGTTTTAACTGTACTGGCCGTTTGTTTGTTTGTTTGTTTGTTTGTTTGTTTGTTTGTTTGTTTGTTTGTTTGTTTGTTTGTTTGTTTGTTTGTTTGTTTGTTTGTTTGTTTGTTTGTTTGTTTGTTTGTTTGTTTGTTTGTTTGTTTGTTTGTTTGTTTGTTTGTTTGTTTGTTTGTTTGTTTGTTTGTTTGTTTGTTTGTTTGTTTGTTTGTTTGTTTGTTGTCGCGTCTGGGCTTCCGTAATATATAGACTTAGTATATATATATATATATTATATATAATATTATATATATTATATATATTATATATATATATATATATTAATTATATATATATTATATATATATATATTATATATATTATATATATATATATATATATATATATATATATATATATATATATATATATCTTATATATAATATCTTATATATAATATATAGTATATACAGAAACGTTTGCATGAAGCAAAGTAAGAGGACGCGGACATTACATATTATTCCGTTTAATTTTTTTTAGAAAGATGTTTGGCACATGTCGTTTTACTATGCCGAAACGGGTCTGCATTGCTGTTGCCGAATTTTACTAAGAACCATTAAATGATCGCGGTGTCTTACTCTAGAAAGGGCTACATATGCAAAACCATTTGGCATATTGGGAATATCGAGCCACAGAATAACTTCATTCAAAGTTTGTCCTTGGGATTTAGCAATCGTGAAAGCGTAACATGGGGTGAAAGGGTAACACGTGCAATGTGTTCCCTCCTTATCTGGGTATGTGACTGGGTGAATATTCACAATATTCCCTTTCAATAGAATGTACAACAGCTTGTTGTCCATTGACTATATCATATTCTTTGTTTCGATTTTGAGTTATTACGACACGCATGTTTTTGTAAATGGGGATTGGTTCCATGTCATAGTCACATTGAACTACAGCTAAAAGGTGTAGAAGCTTGAAAAATTGCTTCTATGTTTGGTAAAAGTTAGTATGGTAGAATAAGGATGTTCAAGTAAAATGCGACGTATGTCATTGTCTGATGGCGTATCTTCATGAGATAGAATCAGAATGTTTTTCTGGAGAATACGGTCAAGAAGTTCCTGTGTTGGTTGCCAGTATCGAATATGTTGCAAGAAATGTTCGTATTCAACGTCCATGATTCTGTATCGTTTGGTAAGTGAAAAATGTTGCACAATATTGTAAAACTTGTCTTGAAGTATATTTGGAACCTGGACAATCTTTTTATCAACTGTTTCAATAGCTTGGATTTGTTGTGGGTCCCCTGTTATGGAGGGGCATTAGGGACAATAATAGCATGATGTCGTGTCATCATGTCATTATATCGTGTCATCATGTCATTATGTCGTGTCATCATGTCATTATATCGTGTTATCATGTCATTATATCGTGTCATCATGTCATTATACTGTGTCATCATGTTATTATATCGTGTCATCATGGCATTATGTTGTGTCATCATGTCATTATATCGTGTCATCATGTCATTACGTCGTACGCATTTCTTGAATGTCAGTGGTGCACATTATCCACCACTGCAGTACTCTATATAGTACTCTATATAGTTGGCTGTTTTGAGCTCTGAAACTGTAAAAACATGGCGGCGATGATGTCATTGGCAGCACGAAATCGAATTGTAAGTATTTAAATTTTTACAGTACAGTATCACAATCTTTCTATCTTTTCAAAAAGTCTTTTCAATCTAATATGTACAGTTTCAACTGGTAGTATTAAATTGAAGTTAACAAAACTATTTTTAATATGTGGACATCTCGGCAAAGTTTATAGCAAGCGACATACAATCTTACATTTTAATACCAAGACGTTTTTTTGTCTGGGATCCCCATTTCTAAACTGAGATATGATAAATGTATTAGGTAGAGTGCTGCATAGGCAGTGTTTGCGATATGACAAAAGCAAAGCGAAAATCTTTGTGAACTGCCAAAATCTTAGTAAAGAAATGCTATTAACGTTTCGAGCAGAGATTTTTATCACAATATTAAAAAAGTAATATGACAAATACAGTTGCCAGTGTTAGGACCCATAATTTTATTTTCGATACATAGCTAGTGCTCAGTGGTAAAACAGAGATCTTATTCCACGTCCTGCTACATTTTAGCAGGAGGCAGGCGTTTTAGGCCGCGTTGGTACTGGAAGTGATTGCCGGACCTTTAGTTTTTCTCGAACGAGTTCCGGTTACCGGACCTATAGCCACTTAGTATATCGCAATCACTGATTCATTTCAATTCATTTCCAGATTGCATATAATTTTGTTTTCTCAACAGGCTAGG
The DNA here is from genome assembly GCA_035771165.1 of Paragorgia papillata. Lineage (NCBI taxonomy): Eukaryota > Metazoa > Cnidaria > Anthozoa > Scleralcyonacea > Coralliidae > Paragorgia > Paragorgia papillata. The sequence continues at coordinate 121,461 of JAWNZC010000090.1, forward strand.
CAAGGGCTCCAACAAACTCCCAGTCAGTTGATTTTCGATCATTGCCGCATGATTCTTCAACAGGTTGTCAATGAAATGGAGAATGGTATAGCAAATTTCAATATTGATTATGCAAGGTATAGAGTTGATTGGGTTCTCACCATGTTGGATGAGGGAGATAGTCATACAGAAGAACTGTATCGGTTGATTGTACAGGTTCAGCAAATTCTTGCCAGACTGGATGAAGACATTTATTACACATCACCATTACAAAGGCATTTCTCTGGTTGCAAAGGACGTCCATCATTTCATATTCCTGAACAGCAGCTAGAATTATTTATTAACTTCAATTTTTCTGTACCTCAGATAGCAAACATGTTAGGAGTTAGTTCAAAGACAATACACCGTAGACTTAAAGAATTTGGACTGTCAGTTAGACAAACATATGCAAGTTTAACAGACAATGAATTGGACAATCTGGTTTCTGCAATTATCAGGGATTTTCCAAATTTTCCAAAAATACCTGCAATGAGCGACCACCTGCCTTACGCGACCAGCGACCACTTTTTAGTGTCCCAAACAAGATATTTACCTGTTATGAGCGACCAACTCAACGTAAAACTGCCGAAATACGTTAAAGAAATACCCGTTTTTTCATAGTAAACAAACGCGAATGCGACCACATGTGAAAACAAGAAACCGGAAGTGTTGCTCAATTGCCGTGTTACCGCATTTTAGTCTTGTTTTGCTTCTCTTTTGAGCATTATTTGATGAAAATCTCTGCGAATTTCTCCTGCCAAAGCCAAATACTTTTTAGTTGATGTTTGAGAGTTAATACAATGACTGAACAATCCAAAATCATGAGTAATATTTGTTAACTTTAGACAAGTTGATCTTGACGATCGTTTACCGCGACAAGTTTGTATATTTTACAACGGCTTTTTAACTTGGAAAGGAAAGTGACAAAACTGAGTGTTCACATCTAAAAAAGACTACTGGAAGATCGTAAATAAAGCCAAGAGCTTTTAACAAGACCAAACCAGCGCAAAAATTGAATCTGAAACGTAACAAAAACACAGCGCAAAAACTGAAGTAAACGACAGTACGAGTCGCGGCGCTGCCAAAATGGCTGCTATGACGTCACCTCACTACCTGTCTGAACGACCACCTGTCCTTAACGACCACTTTTACGTGGCACCTGGGGTGGTCGAAAAACTCAGGTTTCACTGTATTCCCTGTATTATAATATTGTATTGTAATATTCTATTAAGCCCTGGAGGGAGGGGATTATTAATTTCAGGTCATCAAGAGGGAAAGCGCTAATGGCCATACCGTGAATCACCTTGAGCCCGCGATATTAAGGTAATGTTAGCGGTTTTGCTATTTGATCTTACTTAAGATCGCTTGGGGATCGTTGGTTGCGCACATCATGTAAATTAGGCCTAGAACCAAATCATGTTTTGCGGGAAAAGTAAAATGGCGGGTGATTTAAAATGCGATCATTTCAATTATTTTGACGTTCAAATCACACCAAATTCCGGCTATGTTTTATCTTGTGAACGAGCTGAGCAAGTTCTCAGAGAGTTCGAGACACACACCACTTGCAAGTATTCTTGCTACAAGTCCAGATCATCCTTTGGCAAAACAGGTAAGATAGCCACCACAGCGCTCGAGCGAGTTGTTAGGGCTCACGCTGTGGCACTGGCTAATTTATGAATTATTAACACTTTAATACCAACTTTACTTCAAAAAAACTTACTCGTGCAGATTTAAAAAAAACAAAACATCGCATCCACTGGGAAGATGGCAAAACTACCAATGGCAATGCAGGACTGAGATTTGATGGCGTCCCTTTCATTAATATATTGGATAAAAAGTGGCTTGACTGCCAACACGGTGTAGACAGACACAATTACAGGAAGAAAAAGACGCCGAATAAAACAGTGAGTACAGTTCTGTGAACACTTTACTAGACGTTTTACTGCCGATTTTTTTGTGTTCGTATCTTCTGTTTATTGTAATAACTCTCCGTAGACTTCCGAGAAACCCCCCCCCAAAAAAAACCCAAATAATAAACACCCCCCTAAAGTAAGCAAACCCTCGCATCTCAGACACAAAATTAAATCCTATTAAAAAAACCCACAGGTTTATGTATATATGCATGTGTAAAGCACATATAATATACTTATTTTGAAACGAAAAATTCCCTCCAATTGTACACCAAAATAGCACGCCCCGCCTCCCCCCCCCCCCCCCCAAAAAAAAAAGCGCCCTCACTAAGGCACGACGGATCATTGAATGGGGGTTCGCAATTTGTCGGCTATTAATTAAACCTCTGCAAAAATATATTTACGACGTGTTTACAATATTCTTGGCTGTTCAGTTTTTTCTCTGCCAAACCTGTGCTTGAATGTTTCCCACCGCTATTTGCCCAACCCTCCCAACAAAAGTCATTTAAAGAGACACAAGTCTCCCTGTTCCAGAATTGAACATGCTGGGAAGGCCTCTATACACCTTTTCATATTTTAATACCAGCCCTCCTCCCTCACCCTACACATATAGAGATCGGACTACACTTACCGTCATCAGGGCTGAAAACATGTCTGATTTAATGCAGGTTGAGGTGGATGTAGACTTCGATAAAGTACGTACGTCTCTCCAAACCTGAAAGGCTCAGCACTAAAACGTAATTATAGGTACCAGTTTGATAAAACTCCGCGCTTTGTACGTCCTCCTAAATCTACTATTTAAAACTGATGAAGTAAGGTGTTGTCATTAAACTTTACATGTAGCAACGATTCTGTATGCATTTTTATGTAGCCCAGTGACTTCAAGAAAAGGCGATTCCGTGTTCAAGGAACGAAGAAATTTGGCTGTGGCGCAAAAATCAAACTCCGCGAGGTTATAAAGTTCCAAGAATTTTCTATTCCGGTAGGTTCACACGTTACAGAAAGAAACACATGTGTACGACAGCTATAGCTAACAAGGCCTTTGCTTAATTCTCAGATTGATAGCGATTCCAGAAAAAGACGCGACGTTGCTGCACTGAAGCTGAACTGAAAAGCTTTGGAAGAAAATACAAATGTTGGAGAACGGAGGATTTACAGACATTTGCCTAGTGTCACAGAACATACCCACTCACTTGGCGAGGTAAAGGTTTACGTATGTTTACTTTATTGCGTTATTTGCAAATTCCAAACAACCTTTTAAGAGCAGAAAAAAGAGACGCATTGGTTTAATTTTTAGATGGGTGGGGTCGTGAAAGAGGTTTGCCCGATTTCGTTTTCAATTAATTCTGTCTAAATTGCCAGAATGATATTTTACGTATTCAGGCGTCAAAGAACAGGAGATATATAATGTACTGTAGCCTAGTGTAAATAATGCCCGAATTTTATGATTTCTCAAATATTTTGGGGGTATCACCTCCACACTCGAGTAGCGAGACACCTGCTAGTAACACTCTTTTACTGCAAAGAAGTGAAGTTATAACAAAAATCTAATTTCTTACAGGCAACAGGAATATCCCAACCAGTCGACGAGAGAATAGTGCAGAAAATTAGTACGGACCCATGCAGGCCCTAGCAGCCGGCCAACAGGCAGCAGCTGAACTAGCAGACCCCCCACACGACTGTGCAACAGCAGGGGCAGAAATACAGACCCCCAACGTCTGTATGGCACAGTTGCACAGTACAGACCCGCACAAGCAACAGCAATTACCAAGCAGGCAACAGTGCAAGGACCCGCAAGAGCAGCACCTGCGGACCAGCAACGTCTCACGTCTCATTAATTAAAGAGGAGAAAGTGACTAAGCAAATAGCAGATGTGTATATGGGACTGTGAACTCGTATTTAGTATCACTATCCTCATCACAAAATGTTTCTAATTTTTTGTAGAAAGACTGCACACTGCAGCTTCCATAAATTAGTATTTAATTTTTAGTATTTCTCACTTATTTTATTTTATTATACATATTTTCTATCATAATAAGTTAATAACAATAATAATAATAATATAAATAATAATAATAATAATAATAGTAATAATAATAATATAAATAATAATAATGGTAATAATAATAATAATAATAATAATAATAATAATAGTAGTAATAATAATTATAGTAATTTAGCGCGAGTATTGATTTGTTGCTTGAACGTTTGCGAGAAGAATACTCGAACACTAATAGTTTTTGATATACATATAATTTTACTTAACAAAGGAAAACTCGTTGCCATAGAATGCATTTGATTTAACTCTTCAGAGCACGAATGCAGAGACTGTCTGGTTTCGAATATTTACAAGTTATTTTATACGCTAGGTAGTAAAGGCGAGGCGGAAAAGCACTTAAGATTAGTGTCAAGATAATTAAGGCGCGTTAATACAATTAGGCTATAAGTGATAACAAGATATAAATATGTACAAGTGTTGGCTGCGTGCGTACAGATTAAATCTAGGCGCGTCTACTTCCTAAAAGGTTTATGAAAATATATAGTACCTAAAAATAATGTTTATCTAAGTGTTCCCAAATTCGCATATTTTGCGCGCCATACGATCGCGTGGGTGACACTACAGTAATAATAATAATAATATAAATAATAATAATAGTAATACTAAAAATAATATAAATAATAATAATAGTAATAATAATAATAATATAAATAATAATAGTAATAATAATAATAATATAAATAATAATAATAGTAATACTAAAAATAATATAAATAATAATAATAGTAATAATAATAATAATATAAATAATAATAGTAATAATAATAATAATAATAATATAAATAATAATAGTATTAATAATAATAATATAAATAATAATAATAGTAATACTAAAAATAATAATAATAATAATAATAGTAATAATAATAATAATATAAATAATAATAGTAATAATAATAATAATAATAGTAATAATAATAATAATAATAATAATAGTAATAATAATAATATAAATAATAATAATAATAATAATAGTAATAATAATAATAACAGAAGCTTTAATGAAACTCACTAAGTAATACAGTACTACAATAATAACAGCAGATCACAATACATAATACATTACAAACAGAAAAAGATGAGTTTGATAAAGGTGAACGGACGGACACGAGGTCCCAAGGACTCCCAACTAGGCAAATTACCGCAAATACAAATAAATTATAAAGAAACCCACATAAGCCACGATTTAAAGTAATTTATCCACATTTATGTCAAAACGTTTGTTTAGTACTTAGCTGTAGAAGTCTAATAGAGTTTATATAGGTAGGAGATGTTTCCATTTCGGACGTGTGTCCGTTTTTATACTGACCTCATCCATGCTTCGTCGACTGTATTCGCGTGATGCTAACACAGATACTAGTAATAAATCCGCTGACAATATCATGCGACCGCTGGCTCAAGGTGATTCACGGTATGGCCATTAGCGCTTTCCCATCAAGAGAGGAGCCTTAGTGTAAGGGGGGTGGTGTTAATATATGGAGGGACTTACTGCATTCTATTTCAAAGTCAATAAGAGACACCTTAAATCTGAAGGCAACTGTACAAGTTTTCTACTATTTGGATATAATAATTGTAGTCAGAAAATAGTTGTTTTTGCATTCAATGAGGACTTAAGACCAGTATGGTAGACATTTGTAAAGCCATGTATGAAAGGGTTAATGGTGGGGGCCTAACACAAGAAATATGATGTACTTCATGTTTAATCAATTAATTCTTATTGATGTGTTACGATCATTATCAATGCATTAAGCCTTTCATTTCATTAGGCCAGATGCCCTATTTTGATTAATACAATTATAAATTACCTGTACAGTGAAACCTGAGTTTTTCGACCACCCCAGGTGCCACGTAAAAGTGCTCGTTAAGGACAGGTGGTCGTTCAGACAGGTAGTGATGTGACGTCATAGCAGCCATTTTGGCAGCGCCGCGACTCGTACTGTCGTTCACTTCAGTTTTTGCGCTGTGTTTTTGTTACGTTTCAGATTCAATTTTTGCGCTGGTTTGGTCTTGTTAAAAGCTCTTGGCTTTATTTACGATCTTCCAGTAGTATTTTTTAGATGTGAACACTCAGTTTTGTCACTTTCCTTTCCAAGTTAAAAAGCCGTTGTAAAATATACAAACTTGTCGCGGTAAACGATCGTCAAGATCAACTTGTCTAAAGTTAACAAATATTACTCATGATTTTGGATTGTTCAGTCATTGTATTAACTCTCAAACATCAACTAAAAAGTATTTGGCTTTGGCAGGAGAAATTCACACAGATTTTCATCAAATAATGCTCAAAAGAGAAGCAAAACAAGACTAAAATGCGGTAACACGGCAATTGAGCAACACTTCCGGTTTCTTGTTTTCACATGTGGTCGCATTCGCGTTTGTTTACTATGAAAAAACGGGTATTTCTTTAACGTATTTCGGCAGTTTTACGTTGAGTTGGTCGCTCATAACAGGTAAATATCTTCTTTTTAAAAAGTGGTCGCTGGTCGCGTAAGGCAGGTGGTCGCTCATTGCAGGTATATTTCAACTACAAATCGTCCGTGCCAGAAAAAGTGGTCGTATATGACAGGTGGTCGTAAAACATGGGGGTCGCAAAACTCAGGTTTCACTGTATACTATAACATGCTATATACTATTAATATGTATTTTATCAAATGAAATTAGCCATTTCCTGTTTTGGTATATTGCTCTATGCTCCATTGTTATATTAAGTACACTGTCAGTGTCTTTGATGATTATCTCAACCAAAGGCCCATGATGTTTGCAAATTCTCGCAGTTACTATTGGTTGTTATCAAATCATATGCATCAAGAGGAAAATTGTGAATAGATCATTTGCACACAACATCACCTCCACCATCCTGGTTGATTTTTCGGTTGGCAACACCGTTGAAATTGACACACTGTTGAACATCATGTTTGTTTTAATAACAAGGGTTTTGGAAATTAACTGGAAATCAACCAATATTAATATTGTCTAATGTCATGTGATTGTAAATTATGTATATCGCAAGGCCCTGGGCAGGTTGTGTAGATCACTATAGCCCTAAACGTAGAGGCACATACATGTAGTACACATGGTGTGCCTATTTTTTTTAATGAAATAATTTCATATTAGCAAAGATAAAATTATGGCGTCTTAACCCCTTAATGGTTTAAGACTAATTACTGTATTGTAAACCATAGATGGTTTTTTTATGTCCATGGAGGAATTGATGGATTCTCAAGAAAAATTATTTATATGGCATGTAACACAAACAACAGAGCATCAACAGTTCTCACTAATTTCATCTCAGCAGCAAACATCCATGGATTACCTTTGAAAGTTAGAGGAGACCAGGGGGTCGAAAATGTAGATGTGGCCTGGTTGATGATGACACATCCTACCAGGGGTCCAGGTCGTGGAAGTTTCATTTCTGGAACAAGTTGCAGAAATCAGAGAATTGAGCGCCTGTGGAGGGATGTGTTTCTTGGATGCCTTTACATTTATTACTCAGTTTTTTATCATCTTGAGGATGCTGAAATGCTAGACCTAGACAACCCAATTAATATGTTTTGTTTGCATTACATATATGGCCCTCGTATAAACTGGCACCTCAAACAATTTGTCCATGGTTGGAATAACCATCCCCTGAGAACTGAAAGAAATCAGTCCCCTAACCAGCTGTGGATTACAGGTTTGCACGAAATTACTACAGCATCTGATCCAGTGGCACAAGAAATCCAAGAACAACTTTATTTGGTAAGTCTACAAAGCATATTAGAACTAATGGTTCACAGCATTTATTATCCAGTCGTATCATCAGGAATTTGGGACAAGATGGCGTCGCGCGGGCACATATAGGCCATTAAACATGACGGCCAAATCGTATAAGGAATAATAGAGTAAAATCATAAATTTTAAAATTTATCCTACTAGGGACATAGACTTCTCGATTGCGGAGCTCGATTCCTGTTAAGAGTTAAGTAAGGAAACGTTATAACAAAAAATGTTCGCTTACCGAAATACACAGCCGTTTCCCAACATCGATTTATTTACGCTGCTTATTTGACTCATTTTGTTATGTAAGCCATAGTAATCCTGCTAAACATGCGATACAAATCTGCCAAATACACCACTTTCCTTGCGAACGATGCAAAGTGCGGAGCTTGCTATGTCTTTAGCAATGTTCGAACTGCTAATATAACTCGTAAATATCTCCGTATCTAACAACATTGCGGTTCCCAAAGCCTTTAAACTTTCTTGGTTTTACAGTGTGTTTGAGCAATACACCAAATCGTAGTTTTATTTAGGCCCACATGCAAATTAGTTTCCTTTTCAATTTGGGCCCCTATGCAAATTACATCGTGTCTATTAAAGCGTAACGGGAAGATAACATAGGCTGGGACTATTTTTTCATGTTTTGAGTTCATTATTTTTAGACACTACGTTTAGGATTATTGTCAAGGATAATTGAGAAGCAAATTTTATCCTTATAGAATACCTAAGCATTAAAAGGTTTCTGAAATCAGAAATGTTATGTTTACTGCGGCTGCTTCAGCCTCATGTTATAAACGAACTACGTTTTATCCGACTCAGATTGTATGCACAGTCGAAACTCCGATTTCGTCTATCAGCAGGAGGCCGTTATGTCTAAACGTGGAGTTGAGCTGCGAGAAGGACAAACGACGAAGCCACGGAGGTCTCTTCTCTTTCGAGCAGCCAGCAGCCATGTTTGTTTACTTTGAAAGCAGAGGCGATCTTAGTTCTTAGCAGCCGTTTGCATTTTCGCAAAATATTTACTGTATATTATTATCATGGGAGTAACCACTGGCTACGAACGTGGCCGCAAAATATCCCAAATTTCTGGTAATGTATTGGATATTAAATTTGGTTTTCTAATATGTGCACAGAAAAGTCATCATCAATTGCCCTACATTGCAGATGCAATTTTCAGAGTGTGATACGTGTATATCAGTAATTTCTCCACACATAATTTTCATGAACAAAATAGTGGCCCAAATTGAAATTGTTTGTTAATAAATAAAACACAAACCTGCTTTAATTTTTTTCCACAAGGGAGAACAGAACCTACAAACTGTGGAGGCACCAGAGGCTGTTATGGAAAATGAACCAGAAGGTGCAGTTGTTGCACATGATGTACCTAATCCATTGACTGAAATTGATTTTGAACAACTTCAGCAACTAGTAGACCCCCTTGGATATGATGAAAATTTTGCAATTGACAAATACAGATGGGCAATTCAATTTACAATGGAACATATTTAATTTTAATAGTCTAGTCCAAACTGGTAACATTTTGTTGGGTTTTTAACATATCATAATAAAGTTATTAAAACAGAAGATAGATGCATATTCCACATATTAATGCATTATAAATTGTAGTACAACCAGCATAATTGGATTATATTAACAAGAAGGCAACTTTGTTCCCAGAGTTTTACCACCACTCAATGCCTTTCCCGGGTACGAGATTGATGAAAAACTGTGTTAGTGTAAAATTTTCTAAATGTCAATGCAAGTACATAGGACTGATAAGACCAAAAAGGTTAACTGTTAACATCAACATTTCAGTACAGTATATACTACCATACATGTAAATCTTTTCAGAATTTGGAACACAACACTTAAATACATGTACCATACTACGCCTCAGGCTGCTGAATCCAGTTTACATGATCTATATGTAGTAGGCAGCTTGTTTAAAACGAAGAGTAGCCCCTGGCACCAAACAATAAAGAGCGGTCCATCATTTCTTTAAAATGTTCATAATCTTGATGAACAGCTGGGATGGTCATGGTGTTGAAGCAAGACTTACTTTCTACCAGCGACTGTTGGCACTTGCTGGCATCAAATGTTACCTGTAATTTCTCGTTTGATTTTGGGAGAACTTCCCATCCTGTCCAGAATTGCAAAAGATTAAAGATGTCTGGACAGTCTGGTTCACCTATAAAAAAAGATCAATGTTATAAACTATTATTATATGGCACGGACTACTTCCGGTAAAATCACGTGCTGTGATTGTTTGCTGACGTGGCGAGATTTCTCCGTAATGCCCGCGGGCATTATGAAAATTGTTAATTGCCAAAATACAATGAAAATAAATGAAATAAACGACGACGAACAATTATAAAAGTAAATTCTAGTATCCAGACGAGAAAGCAACAGCAGAAAGTAACGCTAGTTTGGTGTTTTGACGAAGTTAAAGGAAGCAAAGACCAGGAAATACAATTAGTTAGATTGATTTTGTGATAAAAAGTGCCATATAATAAATTACTTAATAACCTCGACCATTCGGTCTTTACGGTGAAATATCAAACCTCGGCCTTGCACGTATTAACCTCGCTATCGCTCGGTCAATACAGTAAGGCCTCGTTTTGATATTTTACAGTAAAAACATCACTCTCGGTTATTAAGTAGTTATTATGGCTTGTTGAGTTTTATTTCATCAGAGATTTCATTGCTACTGTACCTGTAACATGCCGGCAATCCCGTAAAACGTACCTTTCTTCCTTTGACACAATTCATCAATATACTGTTCAAGAAAATTCCAATAGATTTCTTCTTCTTTGGCTTCAGTTTCCTTTACTAAAAGACTTTTCACTACTGTAGACGTTATGCTACATTGATTTGACCGTGGGAAAATCTCTGAACGAACAGCCGGATTTGCTCTCAGAAAGCTTACCAGCGACACTTGATCCATTCCGAGTTTCAGTTCATTCAGTTCTTTTTGCCGTTTGGTTATAACGTTGTAAGTTAGAAGATGTTGAATGATAACATGCCTATTTGGGCCAACTGCATTTATTTCCAAAATATTAGCTTCTGCCAAATATGGTTGTAAAGCATCATTGATTTCTTGCGATACTCCTACATCCTGCGAAGATTTTGGTTCATCATCCTAACTAGACAACTGTAAAGCAATACGACAGTCATGAGTAGAGCTCACATTCAGTTAGTACCACATTTAGACATATAGCCGTAACTGGCCGGGAGGCGAAACTACGAAAATACTGTCTTCAAAATGCAGGAAATTCCCTTTCAGAAAACCAAGAGTTTAAAATTTTTCCTACAGTGTATGCCTCCCAATCATATACACCGAATATCCAGTTCATCAGAGATCACCTTCTCAATTTTTTAAATGTCCTTTAATCAAAATAATATAATCTACAAAATACACAATAATTCTGTGCAGTACCTCGTGTAAGAATACGAAAATGCAGTATATTCTCTTCATAAAATGCAGTATATATACTTCGTTCCTTCGTTGTGCCAACGAGTCAAATTATGGATGTACAATGTAGAAGGTTCCTTGAAAATTAATGTTTCCCAAAGTGGGGGGAAGGGTGGGGGGGGGGGGGTTGGGTTAGGGTGCAAAACTTGTTTTTTTAGTAACATAGAAACAAGTAGACACTTGTCGGGAAAATTCAGGCTTTGTTTTCATTAAGAATTCTTTTGTTTTTAAGGCGCGTCTTTGAGCTTGCCGCGTCGTGGATCTTAAAGTCCCTATTGCTCTGATAGCGACCGATCGCTGAGATAGAATTTAGGGCCTGTTTACAAGGAGGTAGCGTTACCCTAGATCTATCACAGGTATAGGGTTAGCCAAGCCTGCTGATACAGACCCCCACGCGGGAGGTCAGTATCAGCAGTAGCTCTCGAACATTTCTTGTTTTTTGTTTGTCATGTTTACAAGGACACTAGGCTAGCCGGGATATGTTTTGTCTTTGAAAAATTAAGTCTGTTATTTAAAGGAACATTAAAAATGATAAAATAACATCCGTTTTGCAGTTTCTTATTTTCACTAGTGTAGTTTGCACATGTAACGTCAAAGTGTTCGACTTACATATCAAAAAGACTGAAATATATCAAATAAGAAGCAAGGAAACAAAAATCTGCAATAGATGTTACTCTCATTTTTAAATGTTCATTCAATTAAGACATACTTAATTTTCGCTTGGAAACCAGGCTTCAAGGTGAGAACATTAACTCTGATCCTTGATATAATAGATACCTGATCGAGTAGACTGTGCAATTCAATATCAGGTACATCTCCTATAACCAATGGAGGAGGATTACTATCTAGGCTCTGGAAAGAAAGCCAATGGACAATGTCTGGTGAGAGTCCATACAAAAATGGACCTCCATGTAGATAGATATGGCCAATCATCTTTCCAACAGTTTTATAGAAGCCAGCCTGAGCTAAAAGAGCATTAGCAATTGGTATCTTGTGGTCCATTTCCCCTTCAAAAACTTGAGTAACCCTTCTTGGACCATGAATATTGAAGCCACCAGTAATCATGCTCATAAGAATACTGAAATACTCTCGTGTTGGGCCAGACCCAACTGCTAGCTCATCTTCAAACACAACTTTGGGCTCAGCGCATAGATCTGCGCTTGAGTTTTTATAGATAGCAAACACGTCAGAAGAAAAATCTTCTTGCAGACGACTGATACGGATTCTATATATCTTGTCTTTTTTGTGCGTTCTCTGGTAATGTTCAAAAGGGTCTACATTTGGGAAAAAAAGTAAAATGTTACATGTATATCTGTTAATCCAATAAAACTATCAGTAGAGCCTCGTTAGAGTGTGGTAATTAGGATCCATTGCAACGAGCACGTTATATAGATGTAGTGTGATCGTGTGGAAAGGTGTATACGCTTCGTGTGATAAACCTATGTTATGCGAATACTCCGCGTATGTGAATCCCATTAGGTGTACAATTCCGTAGGCGTGATATTTCTATGGTACAAATTGAATACTTTTGTATTACTTTCCACACTGTGGCTCATAAGATATAAGAAAAAGTCATTACTAGGTTCCTCACCTAGTGAAAATCCAGCTTTATATTACGCGTATGATACGGGTATAGACTATAGTAGTGTACTTTACGAATTTCTGGGGCCCGTACTGTTCTGAATAAAATTCTTGTTAATTTGACGTACATCAATTTTGAAAATTACTACTCCAACTATAGCATATAAAATACTTTCTTGTTAAACACGACAGCAATGTCCATACAAATTTAAGTGCATGCACAATCGACACAGAAATTGCCACACTGTTGTAAAATACTTATTTGCCACGTCATGCTTTTATTTAAATCTGATGAAATATTTATATCATCACACTTAAGCTTACTGCAGACCTCCGACGCACCTTAAGCTCCGACGCACCTTAAGCTCCGACGCACCTTAAGTTTGGTAAGTTTATATACTAGATACAGTACTTACCCGCTTATAAGAACCTAGTTTTTCCAAGTTAGCCTAAACAGGTTCTTATATAAATGGTGCTTAGCGGAGTTTTAGGCTATTTAGGTTCTTAAACGGGTTCTTATTTTTATAAGAAAGATATGATACCAGTGGCTGGTAGAAGGGCAGCATGTATATTAATTTAATGCCTTTTAATAATATATATGTATATATATATAAATATATTTGTTTCTAAACACTTTAAGTTTATAACTAAAACCTTTTAAGTACTTTCAATGTATGTCCTTTATGTACAGTCTGTACTCCATAAAATCAAGAACTAAGTGTACCCTACTATAAACCCTACTATAAAATCAAGAATTCAAATTGAAACTGCATTTGTAATTCTAAGTGATAAATGTACTTGTGGGGTACTCATGTGGATTATAATTCAAAACCAACATGTAAATACTACTGTTACTTTGTTATTAACAGCAGAAGCCTAAACGCTACATAATTAAGGTCTAAAAGCTATAGGCCTCTAGTGCTTGAGGTCTGATTTTATCATCATCAGAACCATCTGCTGTAATAAGGCAGCCAGTCTTCTCAAAGAGTTTTGCGAAAAACATCTTATCAGCTGCAAGCTCCTTCCAAGCCTCAGCAGTCCATTTAGTCATAAGGACCCTCCTCTTCTTCGCAGATATCTTATCGTGCCACAATTCCAAGTTGTCATCCTCCTCCAGCCACCTCTCCATTGCCTCTCCTATTCTTGTCTTTAGCAACTTTCCACATCCAGCATCAATGGGCTGCACCTTGTCTGTGTGATTTTCTGGTAGGAGATAAACAACAGCATTGACTTCCTTCCTACAGGCCTCATGAAACTCTTTGTTCAGCTGAAATCCAACATTATCGGCAAAGATTACTTTCTCATCTGGGGAATTCCCTATACCAGGTATTAAAGTTTTTGTCACCCACTTCATATTCACTTCACTGTCCATCCAGGCACACACTTGGAAATATACATCCACGCCTTTATCATACTCAGCTTTCTCTGCACTTGTCACATTTCCTTTCCCTCTGAATATTATCGCAGGCTTCACATTCTGCTCCCCTTCCGCTCGTATGCATAGTTGTAAAGTGGCCTGCCTCTTATCCAAGCCAGTGGAGGGCTGAGAAACCCACACCTGTTTGTTGCCCGTACTGTCATAGGTTTATCCTGGTCGATTACAAAGGGGAGGGGAACTTGATCAATGTTATAACGATTCCTTGGCAACCATCGCCCATACTTCGTATCCATGGCAGAGTTATTTCGGGAGTTATTTCTTCTTCTTCTAGTCTTGACAGCCTTCCTTAAATTCTGGTGAAATCGTTGAATCGTTTCTCTTCCGTGATCTGCAGAGTTCTTCTTTTTATTTGACCTTCGTCTCAATGAAATATTGTGTCGCCTTTTGAATCTATCAAACCAGTTGTTGCTTGCTTTGAACTTGTCTGCTTCGTCTTTTCCATAACACGTCTCAATCGTCGATTTCATTTTCTTTTTGAGCCAAAGCTTTGAGACTTTACATCCTTTAGCTCGTCTAAGCTTGAATTCCACAACTACTCGCACGGCAGCCAAGGGATACTTCTCTCTCTTCTTGTTTAATTTATCATCTACTAACTTTCTTCTCTGTCTTGCTGCCCTCACGTTGCCTGTGTTTCCCTTGTGCTTGTTAAGTTCAACCTCTGTCTTCAATTTCTCTCTGTTCTTGTTCCACTTAATTACCAGCGACTTACTAACCCCTCTCTCTTTTGCTACTTTTTCCCACCGCTTTTTCTTGATCTTGAGCCCAGTGAGGGAATCAAGGAGCTCCAGAGTTTTCAACTTGAATGCAACCGTGTAAGATCTCCTTCGACTCTGCCCGCGTCTGTTGTCGGTGGCGGCTGACTCTACCGGCTTTCCTTGCTTATTGCTGTTGGTAGTTGAAGTCTCTTCGCTTTGATACGGCTTTGTGCTCTCAGTTAGTTCCTTATCTTTGCTTACATCCTCGAGATGTAGGTTTTCTGAGTGCTTGAAGCGAATGTGCGTTTCGAGGTACTTCTTGGCTGTGAAGCATTGGTTGCAAATGTCGCATTTCACAGGCTTGCAGGACAATTTCACAGACCTTGGATACGTCGCTGAAACGTCAAACTCTTCACCACTTCTGGTCTCCACTGTTCTCTTAACCCCACAGCTAAATAAGGTACGATTCATGTTTTGTTTTAAGCCATTCGACAACCCGTCAACGACAACAAAATGTGCGAACTGTCACTTTCACGTGGTTCAATGTTTTGAACGTTGGTTTTATTCTGTGGTTCAATGCTATGTGGTGAGCCCAATGGACGACAACCCAGCGGTCTTTACATGTACTGGTCGTATTTTCGCCATTTTCTCCATCTCCTTCAAGTAAATTCGCTAGAGTTTCTGCTACAAAGCTTACTAAATCGAGAGGGTCAACTGGATAACCGCAAAGTCAGGAATGGCAGAGGAGTGTGAGGTTTATATTGAGTCCAGTGTTCGTGGCTACCACGCTTACTTCAAGGAAACTACAGTTTGTGTTGGCGAGGTCTTGAGGTGTGAAATTGAAGACAACAATGAACATGACAAGAATGCTATCACTGTCAGAAATGGAGAAGGGAAGCTAGTTGGCCATGTCCCCATCGAATTGTCAAAGCGTTTTAATAAACTCTTGCAGGATTATGGTGACATAGAAGCCGAATGCATTGGCAATCGTTTCAATGCTGGACATGGCAAAGGCCTTGAATTTCCTGTGGACTACAGGCTTACAGGGAATTATCTGTACTTGAGGAAGTTGATAAGGAGGCTGAAGACAAAAGAATTCGCTGATAACCTAAATATTAGTGACATCAGAAAGTGCAATTTTGCATGAATCGACGTGCAAGAGTACAGAATGCTTTGATTTATATGTGTGCTGCTTGAATTTGGAAATGCAGATCATATGTATGTGAAAACTGAGACAAATTGCTACATTATAACTGAAGAGATGACATTGTGCTACAAAACTCTGAACTCATCAAAGAGACACATCAATTGTATTTTTAATTATCACTGAAGACAGGGCTCATCCCTAATGTAATGAAAATTTACAAGGTTTTCATGCATTATTTATTCCAAATTTAGAGATTTTAATAGTGTAACATGTTTAAGTTCACTACTTTTGAGTCATGTCTTTTATTTTTGCCTGAAGATCTTTAAAGTTCATTTTCTAAAATAAGAACCTGTTTCAAATTTTAGGCTAAATAGGTTCTTATATAAAGGGGGTCTAAATTGATATTTTTAGGCTAACAGGTTCTTAAATTGCAGGTTCTTATAAGCGGGTAAGTACTGTACTGTTACAAATATTAAAATGTTATAAGTTTAATAACTACCTTTTAAGGCATCGTCATCAAGAAACTCGTATTCAAAATCACTGAGAACTTCAATGAGATCATCTACAGAGCGATTATCTGCACTGCCGCTAGGTTTGGGTCCCTGTTGGCTTTTTGAAGATTTTTCTGGAATGTGGAGTAGAAAAACGAACGAAACTAATCAACCCAGAAACAACGGTAAACATAGCGCTTATTTTCATGCTATAAGGTTATTTTTAATACACTACACTATAAAAATCTGTAATAAAAGGTTACATGAGTAGATAACCCCCCCCCCCATATAGGTAAACAAAGGGATGCCGCCTCATTAATATTCACAGTGACTCACGAATGACTCACACATGACTCACGCATGACTCACGAATGACTCACGCATGACGAACACCTGTGACATGATTGGGCAAGATTGGATTATATTTTTAGGACCTAGATATTCAAACAGAGTAAGTCATCCTAGAATTATTGCTAACTAAACCCTAGTTCATGAGCGAGGAAATTGTAGGAAGATAGAATGAGGAATCACTTCGAGAAGTCGTGAAAAGAACTATTTTAAGTGTCGAAATATGAACTAAAGGCAAAGCGATTTATTACTTTGAAAGCGTTGCTAGGTTAACTGGAGTACAAACAGAGTAAGTCATCCTAGGATCACTGCTAACTAAACCCTTGTTTATAAGCGAGTAAATCGTAGGAAGATAGAATGAAGAATCACTTTAAGAAGTCATGAAAAGAACGGTTTTAAATGTCGAAATATAAAGGCAAAGCGATTTATTACTTTGAAAGCGTTGCTACCCTTTCTGTTACTAAGTGTGATATTTGCATATTTATCCTGATTGCATGTGCAGGATACAAAAGAGAAACTCATTAGGGGTCATTAAGGAGATTAAGCGCTTAGGCAAGTCTAGGCGAGAAGGTCATTAACAGTGTTACCATAGCAAGACAGCGTCGCGTCCTTCATTCGTCTCAGGCTCCTTTGGGACCCTCTACTGTTACTCAACCCCCCGTGTAATACGTCACAATCGATAGCTCTCCGACTAATTCCCGAAGATCGTCATTATCAAAAGATGCTCGACTTATATAAGTATTAGGAACCAAATTTCATTTATGCACTTAACTTACTGATCGACAGTCAGCAGTTGTGGGGCATGTTATAATATTCAAACAGAATAAGTCATCCTAGAATCATTGCTTACTAAACCCTTGTTTATAAGTGAAAAAATCGTGAGAAGATAGAATGAGGAATCACTTTAAGCCGTATATAAGAAAACTTAACATAGTGTGAGGAATCAATTCGAAAAGCCGTGAGCTAAGGGGTTTAAAGCATATTAACACTGGCAAGTAGCAACGTAATCTTGTATGTGAATATTATATTAGATATTTGGTTCGCTTTTGTGGTTTTTATACGTTTAAGAACTGTGCAAAGTTCATCAAGGTTCACTTTGGATGATAACTCTTAGCTAGTTGTTAGTCTAAATATATTTTATTGTCGGAGTCTACTTCGGAATATTACAGAGCTTGGTTAAATAATTCGATGCTATGGTTTGGTAGTTTATAAAAAAATCAGACTCGTACGTGTAGAACACAAAGGAGAAAACCATTAGAAACTCATTAAATGTTACTAATGAGCAAAACACTCCGGATTTGCATATATGGTAGAATATTTAATTGTTTTGGTGGGTTAAAGGAGGATAATAAGGGGCATGAGGAGGTATTAATGCGTGGGCATGTTCGGGCGTGAAGGTTATTAGCAGTGTTACCATAGTGAAACCGCCTGGGGTAACCCCCAAACACCCAAGGGGTAAACCCCAAACACCCCTGGGATACCCCAATCACCCATGCGGTACCCCCAATCACCCCTGGGTTAATCCCCAAACACCCCCGTTCTCCTCCTCCTCTTTCTCCTCTTTCTCCTCCTTCTCCTCTTTTCTCCTCCTCCTCTTTCTCCTCCTCCTTCTCCTCCTCTTTCTCCTCTTTCTCCTCCTCTTTCTCCTCTTTCTCCTCCTTCTTCTCCTCTTTCTCTTCCTCCTCTTTCTCCTCCTCCTCATCCTCTTTCTCCTCCTCCTCTCCTTCTCCTCCTCCTCTGGAGGAGAAGGAGGAGGAGAAAGAGGAGGAGGAGGAGAAAGAGGGGGAGAACGGGGGTGTTTGGGGGTTAACCCAGGGGTGATTGGGGTATCCCAGGGGTGTTTGGGGTTTACCCCTTGGGTGTTTGGGGGTTACCCCAGGCGGTTTCGCTATGGTAACACTGCTAACAACCTTCACGCCCGAACATGCCCACGCATTAATACCTCCTCATGCCCCTTATTATCCTCCTTTAACCCACCAAAACAATTAAATATTCTACCATATATGCAAATCCGGAGTGTTTTGCTCATTAGTAACATTTAATGAGTTTCTAATGGTTTTCTCCTTTGTGTTCTACACGTACGAGTCTGATTTTTTTATAAACTACCAAACCATAGCATCGAATTATTTAACCAAGCTCTGTAATATTCCGAAGTAGACTCCGACAATAAAATATATTTAGACTAACAACTAGCTAAGAGTTATCATCCAAAGCAAACCTTGATGAACTTTGCACAGTTCTTAAACGTATAAAAACCACAAAAGCGAACCAAATATCTAATATAATATTCACATACAAGATTACGTTGCTACTTGCCAGTGTTGATATGCTTTAAACCCCTTAGCTCACGACTTTTCGAATTGATTCCTCACACTATCTTAAGTTTTCTTATATACGGCTTAAAGTGATTCCTCATTCTATGTTCTCACGATTTTTTCACTTATAAACAAGGTTTTAGTAAGCAATGATTCTAGGATGACTTATTCTGTTTGAATATTATAACATGCCCCACAACTGCTGACTGTCGATCAGTAAGTTAAGTGCATAAATGAAATTTGGTTCCTAATACTTATATAAGTCGAGCATCTTTTGATAATGACGATCTTCGGGAATTTGTCGGAGAGCTATCGATTGTGACGTATTACACGGGGGGTTGAGTAACAGTAAAGGGTCCCAAAGGAGCCTGAGACGAATGAAGGACGCGACGCTGTCTTGCTATGGTAACACTGTTAATGACCTTCTCGCCTAGACTTGCCTAAGCGCTTAATCTCCTTAATGACCCCTAATGAGTTTCTCTTTTGTATCCTGCACGTGCACTCAGGATAAATATGCAAATATCACACTTAGTAACAGAAAGGGTAGCAACGCTTTCAAAGTAATAAATCGCTTTGCCTTTATATTTCGACATTTAAAATCGTTCTTTTCATGACTTCTTAAAGCGATTCTTCATTCTATCTTCCTACGATTTACTCGCTTATAAACAAGGGTTTAGTTAGCAGTGATTCTAGGATGACTTACTCTGTTTGTACTCCAGTTAACCTAGCAACGCTTTCAAAGTAATAAATCGCTTTGCCTTTATATTTCGACATTTAAAATCGTTCTTTTCATGACTTCTTAAAGTGATTCTTCATTCTATCTTCCTACGATTTACTCGCTTATAAACAAGGGTTTAGTTAGCAGTGATTCTAGGATGACTTACTCTGTTTGTACTCCAGTTAACCTAGCAACGCTTTCAAAGTAATAAATCGCTTTGCCTTTAGTTCATATTTCGACACTTAAAATAGTTCTTTTCACGACTTCTCGAAGTGATTCCTCATTCTATCTTCCTACAATTTCCTCGCTCATGAACTAGGGTTTAGTTAGCAATAATTCTAGGATGACTTACTCTGTTTGAATATCTAGGTCCTAAAAATATAATCCAATCTTGCCCAATCATGTCACAGGTGTTCGTCATGCGTGAGTCATTCGTGAGTCATGCGTGAGTCATGTGTGAGTCATTCGTGAGTCACTGTGAATATTAATGAGGCGGCATCCCTTTGTTTACCTATATGGGGGGGGGGGGGGGTTATCTACTTACATGCATTTAAGTAACCTCTTAAGTAATCGCAGATTTTTATAGTAAAGTATGTTATTGCCAATTTAATGTCAATACCGACCTGCATTGTCCAACAGACAGTTTAGGGTTTCATCAGCTGATCCCGATTCTTGTAGCTTAGAAACAATGACATCTTTTTCGACATTGGGAAACATCTCTTCTAATTGTTTTACCGTAAAATCAACTTGACACTGTTATTCCAAAGAGAAATAAAAAGGCTCAGAAGTTGTAGAACCACACAATTATACGTTATACTGGGCAGTAATATCAAGTGTTTGACAAGACCTTAACAAAAAATTTAATAGACCCATTGCACAATGACATTTGATGGCGTTTAATATACGTATTCGACAGATGACTACAACTACCAGAACGTTTTGCCAGGAAAGTTCTGGAATTATGTCCAAAAAAAAATCGTTATAACCATTTTTAGTTGAACTAGCCCTGAGTTTATCGTGCAAATGTCCAACTGTACGTCATGAAAGACTGTGTGTAGTCTGCTGCCTGCAGTGCAGGCATTTCTATGGCCCCAACCCAATCCACCGAGAACACAGGCATATGTACTTGCTATCTATTAATAAATATCAAGATAACACCGCTAATCATATTGAGGCATTTTAAATAGACAACTTCCAAAACTGGCCCCGTTATTATGCACCTATCAACGGCCGTCCCTGGGGGTACAACCCCGGGACACCCCGGGACTTTGCAAAAACAGGTATAAAAGTTCTTCATTTCCCCTCCCTCCCCAGGGGAAGCCATCAAACAAATAGCCCCACCCCCATGGCAAGAATATATATTACTACAATGAAACCGTAGTTTAAATGTCATATTTTATTAGAATGTCATTGAAGTGCCTATGACCTTAACTGCAAATACAATGTTAGAAATGTAGATTCTATGTGTATATAAACAGTACCGCCATTTGCAGTTGAGCTTGCAGCTTGCGTTAATTAAGACATTATTTCATTGTAACAATACAGATTTAAACCTACCTCGATTTCCGAAGACATTTTACAAAAGACTACACGCTGAGAGAACGATCTTTGAACACTTGCACATAGCTGAGCCCACAAAACTTACCTATGGAAAAATTCCCCTCCCCTCTCCCCCTCCCCAAATCGCCTTGGTGAATTCTGTGATTCCCCCTGTATTCCCCTATTTCCCCCTGGTATGTCCCGGGGTTGTACCCCCAGGGATGGTCGTTGATAGGTGCATTATTGCACTCGTCTAATGGTAGATGATTTTGTTGTCCAAGTTTTATTTTTTTCATCAAAGTCACTCACAACAAGATGGCAATGGATTAACTTAGTAAGTTTACTACGTAATGAAGTATCCATATGCTATTTAGGTATATATAAAGTAATATGTGAAATATATACCTTTGATTTATCTGATTTCAGTGGTCCTGTACCATCACATTCTCTATAACAGACCAAAAAAGACATTCTGAATCATTAAATATTTTTGGTCTGTTAAATTCTTATTTTTGGAAAGTTTTACAATGGGATTATTTGCAGTAAAATTGGCCACTGAGGAAAGTTAAAGGTTATATATTAGTATATACCAGTATATCAATAAAAAAGACTGGGAAATGTCAGTCAGCATTTTTTTCATTTCTACAGTTATGGTCATAATTTTGAGCATACAAACTTACCAATATTGATAGAAGAAAAATTGGATGAAAAAAAATTGAAAAATTATAAAATCTGAATTAATAACAATTAATTATAAAATTATAGTTACATAATTATAATTATTACATAAAGTATTACATAATTACTATATATATATATAATTATGCATACATATTTTTTTATATAGAATTATGTAATGATTATACATTAGTTATTACATAATTATGTAATAATTATTGTGTAATTATTATATAATTGTATATTATAATTATGCAATAATATATATATATATATATATATATTCATTCAGATTGCTCCAAGCTACACTGATGAGCTGCGAAACACCGTGTCTGTAGATTGAACTATATATATATATATATATATATATATATATATATATATATATATATATATATATATATATATATATATATATATATATATATATATATATATATATTGTACATATATATATATTGTACATATATATTGTATAACAGTCTATCCTAGCTGAGCTGCTTGGTATGCCATTATTTACTAACCACTACCTGTTATTTTCATTTCCAGAACATTCATTCTTATGGGATACGATTTCAAAATAGGAAAATTTCTCTCCACAGGATAAGCATGCAATTTGATGTACACTGGTTTGACTGTCAGCCTAAGAAAAAGAATATACTAACTCATTTGTTATAAATAAATTAAAACGGGCAGACAAAAGACAAACAACAAAAATTTGCAATTAGTACAGTACCATTGCTTGCTGTTCTGTAACATCCAAATCAATTTGAATTGGCCGAATGTATACCACTGCCTGTGAAAAATATTCTTTCAGGTATGGAATACTATACCCATCAGGACCAGGAGGCACTACTATGAGAGGTCGCTGACTACCACCCCCACCAGAAGAACGTAGAACTTCAAACCCACCTCCGGCTTTCAATTTAGGAAACTTTTCTTCCAGAAACTGACAGAACTCTGTGTGGCCAGCATTCTTGTTTGGGCAAACCAACTTTTTTCTCTCTAAACCAGCATTGAATAGTTTGTATTGCTCTTCCTTGTCTGGAGTAAATACTTGCTTGCATTGACTTAACACATAAAAATCATGAGTCCATGTCTCACGCTGCTGATATGGTAGAGGAACATATCCTGTTTTTTTCTGTCTCTTTGGTGGTGGTTGACGAGTTTTCGTTTCTCTTGAACACATACCAGGAAATGATCTTCTAAAGGTTTAAAGTTAAGATCATCCTGATCAAATCTACATAAATTCTTAAGGGGGGGGGGGATATGCAACCAAATAATTTGGAGAATAAATTGCAAAAAGGTCAGTTAATAATTATTATTGTAACATTTTACTGATAGACACTATAATTGTTCTTAATTTCTTGATAAAAAATTTTGTCACAATTTAGGATGTTTAGGTTTGCTCAATTTAGCAACAAATAAATTTATCAGCTTTGGTCCCCTGTTGTGATTTTTCAGGTTGGCGACCACTGTACATAGATAGCATCAGTTAATTTGCTCAAGAACTTGTTGTTGAACAGGACTGGTTAATAAACTGTTTTTGAGAATAACTAAAACGAACTTATCTTCAAAAAATAACAGTATCAGTGATACTGTCCTATATATTGCTTACTGTCCTATATATTGCTTACCAACACTTCTCCCAATCTTAACCATCTGGCACGCGCATTATGCAAATTTTATTTTCAAGTCCAGTAAAATATCAAATAAAATGTCATTCCTAGTTTTTTACTAATAGAAAAAGAACACATACACAAAGTAACGGACAATCGTTGATTGGTTTTGCATAATATCCCTTAGTGACTTACCTAAACTCATCAGATGCACGCTCAAAAAAACTTGTCTGTCTGCTAGATGTTGGACCAGAACTAGAAGTTGAACTGGATGATGGGTTAATAGATATCGATCTGTTAGAATTGTTGACAGGTAATTTGTTAGAACTGGTAGTGGTAGTTTGTGATCCTGGATCTTGACTAATTTCATTTAAAATTTCCAAAGAAGCTTGCAGTATGCCTTTCGCTTGACCTAGTAGTTGCTTTCCACGCGGATTGTTCGCCATGTTTTCACAGGAGAGAAATAGTGAAATACTTCGTTTAATAAGAAACGTATGTAAATGTACAACAAACCGCTGACCTTGCCGCTATATTTGACAGCTCAGAACAGTCAACTACTATATGAAGTACTGCAGTGGTGGAGAATGTGCACCACTGACCTTCAAGAAATGCGTATATACGACGTAATGACATGATAACACGATATAATAACATGATGACACAGTATAATGACATGATGACACGATATAATGACATGATGATACGATATAATGACATGATGACATGACATAATGACATGATGACACGATATAATGACATGATGACACGATATAATGACATGTGACATGACATCATGCTATTATTGTCCCTAATGCCCCTCCATACCCTGTTACCAGAACAACAGGTCGTATGGGGATCTCGTTTATAGTGCGGATAACATGTTGAGCGATTTTTTGAGAGACCATAGACAACTCATCCAGAACAACGAGTTCGAACTCAGAAATCTTCCAGTTAATTGTTAATAGAATGTTCTCATCATAAGGATAGTGAAAAGCACTATGTGTTGTTTCGCATACGAGATGGAAGAGTGAAATGCGGATCGGTAATCTCCTGCAAGAATTCCAGTAGGACATGCAACTAGTACTTTGCGTTCTTGTTGTAGACATCTCCCGATGATAGCCTTAATGAC
Source organism: Paragorgia papillata (assembly GCA_035771165.1). NCBI lineage: Eukaryota > Metazoa > Cnidaria > Anthozoa > Scleralcyonacea > Coralliidae > Paragorgia > Paragorgia papillata. Next base: position 146,371 of record JAWNZC010000090.1, read on the forward strand.
TTGTGACTTTCCTGAGCCGGCCGCACCAGTGACAAGCGTGAATTTTCGCCAATCATTCTGTGTAGTGGAAAAGGAAGGTTTGAAAGTAGAAAACATTGGCTCTTGTTCAGATTCAGAGAGTTCATCAGAAGAAGAGTAACAGTTAGTCGTATCATAGTGTTAATCGCATGCATGTAAATGACAAATAACTTGTGTAACAATAGCACATTGTACCCTCGTCTACGGGAAATGCTAATGGTGTACCCAAAGAAGGTACAGATAATTGCGCAGTACTTAAAACTTTCTTTTGCCACAAGAATAACGTGTCATGCAACGTTGAAATATGCGAAAGCAATGTTTCAACATAATAGTCTTTGTTGCCGTGTCTCTGAAACCGTTCCCGCATAGTTTCCTAATTTTGCCAAAGAGTGGGCATGATTGAGACTGCAGAGGCCAAATTACGAATTTGCTTGGGCAATGTGTCAATGTTGGCATGTTGTAATTCTTTGATATTACGATGTGTGTAATTCATTAACATTTCCTGAAAAAAGTACTCGTCGTTATAGGGAGACAACATTTTCAGCGACACACAATGGTTGTTCCTTTCCCATATGGTTTTGGGTTAACTCGTACATGATCAACTTGACGAAGCCACTGCAAGAATGTGCAATTATTCATTGCCGCAGGTCTCTTCAAGTACTTCTTATGAATGTTATTGGCGTGAACCGTTTCCGATGTTGGTGGAGTGGAGTGTTTTGTTCGACTTTGGGACCAAGCAAACGTTATGGATGACATATGTAGCCACATTTCTGGTTCACACGGATGTTGTTCCCTGAGGTAGCGATCTTGTGCTGGGTTTTTTAATCATATTTTTTTGCCAGTTTTATTTTTCCCCTTTCAACCTGAGCATTTTTTAAAGAAAGAATTCCCGATGCCCCGTGCTGTGTTTAACCCTTATAAAAAAAAAACCCTTTTGATATTTTTTAATTTGTTTTTTTTCTTTGCCCATTTTTATTTTTTCGCTTTTGAATGTGTGTTAAAAATTTAACAAAGGACTCCCGAAGTGTCGTGCTGATTAACTAACCTTTATAATTTTTTTAAATTGTTTTTTAATTTGCCATTTAAACTAATGTTTTTACCCTTTTTTGGATTTTAAATTACCATGCTTTTTAAACCATTTTCATGCAAGTGCCTTTTTTTTTCTTTATTGGTCTTCCTTTGGTTTAGGGTCTTTCCCCTTTTTGCTTTTTTCCCTATTTTTTTTGGGTTGAATAGGTTCGATGTTTTCAGGTTGTTGGACGTTTTGTGTTGGTGGCTCTTCTATGGGTGGGTTTATAATAATAAAATAATAATAATAATAACGATTTTATTTCAGTATATCCACAAAGGTGGCTCTTCACCTGAAATATCTATCTATACAATAAATAAAATAGCTATATAATTTCTATAGTGACAAGTAAAAAATAGAAAGTAAAAAGTAATATCAATTATAAAAAAGCAGTATCTCTATATATTGTCAAAGCGAAATTTGGCTTCATGCAATAAATAGTTAAAAGTGTATTCGCGAAACACATTAAAATCGGAACAGTTACGCGTTTCTAATGGTAAGTTATTAAAAAGCTTAGCAGCTTGATCTTGCAATGTATGTGAGATCATGGGAATCTCGAGGGAGATGCCCGAATTTGACCCCAAAGTTCTGGTAGGCTTTACAATGTTTAATTTAGATAACTCAGCCAGTTGGAACTATGTATTGCTCTGTGTGTTGCCTTGAGAAGATTCCATTGTAATTGTTCTTTTACGGGTAGCCATTTCAACTTAATGATATCATCCAAGCCTGCATAGCGTCCAAGGACAAAACTGGCCGTTGCTTTTTGTACTCTTTGGAGACGGTTTTCGAGGTAGTTGGGTAGATTATGATACACAATACAATTGAAGTACAATTTTGACAAAACCAAGGCTTGAGCAACAGTTTTCCTGATGTTAAAGGGCAAAATATGTTTCAATTTTCTCAGAGTTGCCAGGGTGGCGTAACAGGATGATGAAATATGTTTTATGTTTTCCTCCCATCTGAAATTCTCATCTATATGCGTTCCAAGTAGCTTTGTTGAACGAACTCTTCCTATGGCAATATTGTTAACACTCAAGTCACGTTCCAAGTAGCTTTGTTGAACGAACTCTTCCTATGGCAATATTGTTAACACTCAAGTCAGCTTCTAAATGATTTAGAGAGTGCAAGGTCGACAACTGTTTGGTGCTAATTAGCATATATTTCGTTTTAGTAGGGTTAATGGCTAAATTACACTTGTCAGCCCAGTTTTCGATGTTAACGAGGTCTGATTTTATCGTAGAAAGGCATTTTTCAAGTTCAGCAGGTCTTGCGTGGGCATAAATAGTGCTATCGTCTGCGTATTGGTGACACGTGGCAGTTACGGATGATTGGAGATCCGCGACATATATGTTAAATATAAGTGGACCCATTATTGACCCTTGCGGAACTCCAAAGTGCACCTTGAGCAAGTTTGATTTCTTGTCGTCAATCTGTACAAACTGTTCTCTATCGCAGAGGTAGTTGATTGTCCACTCTAGATACGATCTTGAAAACCCAAGCTGGTGCATTTTATCCAATACGACTTTATACTTCACGGTGTCGAAGGCTTTCGAGAAGTCTGCAAGTACCATTAGGGTAACTTCGCCACGTTTCCTTGCCTTTAAGATATCGTTCCTTATTCCTAGGAGTACTGTTGAAGTAGAGTGTCCTTTCCTAAATCCTGATAATTTACCAGCTAAAAGATGATTAGTTTCTATAAAGTCAACAACTTGATTGTGAACAATTCTCTCATAGATTTTAGATAGGACCGGTAGGATTGAGATAGGCCGGTAATCATCATTGGAACGTGGGTTGTTTACCTTAGGTATAGGAGAGATTCTTGCTTGCTTCCAGGTTTTAGGGAAATCCAAGGACTCAATGAAGCAGTTGATAATGCCAGTTAATGGACCAGCAAGAGTCTCAGCTACAGGTTTCAAGAACTTGGCAGGGATAAGATCAGGCCCAGTCGAAACGTCGAGTCTCATTGAACGCAGCTCCTTAAGGACTTCTGAAATTGAAGTTGGTTTAATGGAAAAGGTTTCTTGCTCGATGTCATTCTTTAGGATACTGAACGACTTAATATAGTCCATAAGAGTAGCTTTAGAATCAATTGATACATCACCAGTAGTTCTTGTTGCTGTGGATGCGAAGTGTCCATTTAGGGTGGAAACATCACATCTTAAAGGTTGAGGACTGGGATTTAGTATCCGATGGATTACCTTCCAGACTTGCTTTGGTTTTGAGGATAAGGCTTTGTTAACAAACTTATTTCGGGCGGTCTTGATTTTCTTTTTAAGAAGATTTCTAATATCACGGAACTTCTGCCAGTTTTCGTCAGGTTTTGTAGTATGTGCTTTGCGACGTAAATCGTCCCTTAGAAGTTGAGTGTTTTTAATATCTTTGTCATTCAGCCAGGGTGCTGGTGGTCGAGTGAGTTTAGTTCGCTTAATGGGAGCATGTCTTTCGATGCATTGAAGTATGAGCTCATTCAGGATGTCCAGTTTATCATTAGGGTCGTCAAAGGTATCGATAATGCTAAAGGGGATGGTGGAAAAGTCATTTTTAAAAGCTTTCTCATCGTAGGTTCGCTCGTTCCTGATATATTTAAATCTAGGTGCAAAGCGAGTAATACGTACGTCCACACAAACATAAGGTGCATCGTGATCGCTGATATTGCTGCGTGGTAGAACATTTGAGTACTTGACTTGCTTAGGGTTGTTGGATATGATATGATCAATTAAGGTTTCACTTACACGTGTAGTTCTAGTAGGCTGACTGATATGTTGATACAAATTAAAGACACAAAGTAAATCATGGTATTGCTGTGTTGTCGGATGTGATGGTTGCAGCAAGTCAATGTTGAAATCACCAGCTAGCAAAAGAAGTCCATTCCATGATGAGGATAGGTCACTAAGCAGGTTTTCCATTTCATTGAACCATAGTGGAGTATTAAGAATCCGCGTAGATCTGTAAAAAGTTCCCAGTAATAGATTGCTATTTTTATTTCCCCCTTTTATTTCAATCCAAAGCTGCTCCAGAGTCGGATATCTGTTTTCAATGTCTTTCCGCCTTTTATATTTAATAGAGTCCTTAATATAAGCGCCAACTCCACCTCCCTTTATCTGATCTCTATTTTTGAACTCATGGCAGTAACCAGGGATGGATACATGGTCTAATAACAAGCGGTTATCCTTCAGCCAAGTTTCACTCAAGGTAATGATGTCGAAGCTGTACGTTTGAACTGTTAATAAGAACTCATTGAAGCTCGATGACATACTTTGTGTATTCAAGTGCAATATGGATAGATTAGATCGGCGACTATCTAAAGCATCAAGATGAAGGTCAGATCCGAGATTCTGGGCGAGATGTTCAATAGTCTCACTTGTATCAAGAGCATCCAAGTGTTTATAGCTGTGAAAAGGAAGCTCAGTGATAGTGCAGTTATCGCAGATCCAGTTTAAGGGGCTGCTGGACTGTACACTTTTTACTTGTGTGCATAAAATATTAGCACAACGGAAATGAGTTAGCTCCATACATTTTTCACAATAAAAACGCTTCTGATTTTTTGCTACCGTCTTTAAACATTCTGGGCACTTCGGCTTTTTAGAAGTGGTAGATTTTTGCAAACTGGTAGGTCCTGGTTGGGTTTCAATATCACCGCATCGAATTAAGATCAACGAAAAAACAGCCGGGTTGTATGTAGCAGTGCCATTAGACGAATAAGTACATCTCCATTGCAAGAAACGCTTTTTCCGATATTCCCATAGGATAATGCCGTGTGTTCGTATGCAAATTCGAGGAGGTTCATGTTCATCCAGGCGAAGCGAACCAAACTTCGTCAAAATATGCTTACACGTAGCATAAGATATTTCAAACAGAAACAACTTCTCAGATAGAAAAGGCACTTTATATTCGTAACTCACACCGTCCACAAACCGTTGTGTCGCCTCAAGTTTACCATTTACTGATAACATGAAGACGAAACTCAAACTAAAATCGCTTCCATGCCTCTTGCCGCGGCAATTTGAATTTAATTCCACAAAGCGACCAATATCTTCGCCATAAACCTGTTTAAATCTTTCACAGTGAATCCTATCAGTGCCATATTTACCTGCCGTTGTTTTCTGGTAATTCCAAACCCCAGCCAAATAGGGCAAAGCATAAATAACAAAAAGTACCACGGAGCACAGAAACCCATGACCGACCGATGTTGTTTTTTGGGCTTTGGAACTGGTGGGTCAGGTTTTTCTTGAACTGTTTGTTGCAGCTGTCCTTCAGTTGTGTCAGTGTTTTTGTTTTGTGTTAATGTCCTTTGTGGTTCGTTTATGCTTTTTGTAGTTGTGGATGTGCTTGGTTGTTTGCCATCTGATGTAGTCCTCATCTGCCTGAATAATTTTTTGGCTTTTCAAGGCTTTCGTTTCATTTTGACTCTCAATGTCAGATGATGACTCTGAATCAGAAGAAGAGTCTAATGTCTGAATGACCGTGTTGGTTTCTTTCTTTTTAGGCTGCTCTTCGTCGGAGTCTATAATGGCGATGCGCTTCCGTTTTACGCTCTTTTTCGTCGGCGTTTGTTGGGTCTGCTTGAGGCAGGTAGACATTAAAAGCTCTTTGAAAGATGCCAAAGACGTTTTACTTTTGAAGTCGTCACTGCTTGCTTTGCTTTCAGCTGGCGAGAAAGCATTCCCATATCGCTCTGTGTTTCGAATTAACGTTCTTGCCAAAATAACCTGAATGGACATGAGGAAAAGTGCTCCTCCCACTTCAAAGGCATCATTGATGATGTTGTCGATGTCGTCATCACAGGCAAACCGCAAGAAACCCTTCACATTGTCCCTTGTCGGTTCCTGTTCAGTTTTGTTGTTGGTCGTGGCTAGATGGGATACTCGCAGTTGAGGTGACCGCGAGGTACTAGGTCCGAGTCAACTTCGGAACAATCATCGGGATTCGGATTTTTGTACTCGGATTTTTCAAAATGGCGGCCACAATTTCAATCCAAGGAGTGACAAAACTCAACGAAGACAATAGACACCTCAATGAGGAACAAAGTAAGAATTTGTAAGAGTAATAAGATTTAGGACTCTAAAGTTTTTATTTTTTAAGAATCGTGGTGCAAATTTTGTAAAATGCTTGTAGTAGTCTAGACGAATTTTTATGGCACATATATAAATATATATATATGTCATTTCTGTCTAAGCCATTTAAGATTTATGCTCCTACTATATATACATAGGCCTTTGTGTTTATGGTAAAGGATCACGCTATTTATACTGGTCTAAAAAAACACAAAATGGTCTAAACATTTACCTTTTTAAAGTATACTTTAAATATTCTAAAGTAATATATATATATATATATATATATATATATATATATATATATATATATATATATATATATATAGTGAAACGAAGTGGGGTGGAAATGTGCCCCTGCCCTCATATAGCCTTGACACCTGAGATATATTAGTTCATATAAAGCATTAAGTAGCATACAGATGTTAGATGTGAAACAGAGTTTCCCAATTAGTTATCGCAACCCCTGAGATACTGTATAACTCAGTCTCATGTGAACAGGCTCTTTATAGGATAATAGTTGAGACATAATTCATAAAATAAACATCTTCATGCACCATAAGATGCCAATTGAATAGAAGGAAACTTAAATTTCATTAACAAAAATAAATACTTTATATCCTGTGTGCCAAAGGCTCTGGTCCAAACATCTCATCGAGCCAGACGTTGAAAATGTCACCTCTACATGTACATGCATGCATGTATAAACCTTATTCGTAAATGGCTTGTTAAATTAATATTCTTTTGCATGCATATAAATTAGCTCTTATAAACCCATTTTCATGTAAGAAATTCAAAAAAAAAATTAACTTCAAAACGAGGTCATTCACATTTTCCTCGGCCCCATGCAATTACCTATACTAATTCAATAGGTATAGATTTCATAACAGAATAATTATGTATTCTTTAAAATACTTGAACTTATTAAAATGACAGAAAGTACATATATTATATCATACATGATATATGATATATATGTGATATATATGATATATGATATATATGTGATATGTGATATATCATATATCGTGTATATCATATCATATATTTTATATCATCATATATACAGGGGCATAGTAGCGTGTGGGGTGTGTGACCCCCCCCCCCCCCCCCCCCCCCCCCCCCCCCCCCCCACTTTTCTGAAAACGTGTTGGTAAAACAGATATTTTGTAGAGAAAACGTGATTTATCAGTAAATTGATGGGAAATTGGTTGGGAAATTGATCATAAAAATGAGTTCATCGGTCATTGAGGAAGCGAAATAGAGGTACACCCCCCGCTCTGAATGTTCATGCTACGCCACTGCATACATATCATATCATATATCATATACCAACCATATCATATATATATATATAATATATATATAGCTACACTGATGAGCTGTTGTGAATGTACTTCACCAATGCTGTCCCACATGCGGTTGTCACCGACAATCGCATGTGTATAAGTAATTGATGAAATTCATTCAGATTGTTCCAAGCTACACTGATGAGCTGTTGTACAGCGAAACACCGTGTCTGTAGATTGAACTATATATATATATAAAATCTACGATATATATGATATGTATGCAGTGGCATAGCGTGAACATTCGGAGCGGGGGGTGTACCTCTATTTCGCTTCCTCAATTACCGATGAACTCATTTTTATGACCAATTTACTGAGAAATCACGTTTTTCTCTACAAAATATCTGTTTTACCAACACGTTTTCAAAAAGGTGGGGGGTGTCACACCCCCACACGCTACTACGCCCCTGTATATATGATGATATAAAATATATGATATAATATATGTACTTTCTGTCATTTTAATAAGTTCAAGTATTTTAAAGAATACATAATTATTCTGTTATGAAATCTATACCTATTGAATCAGTATAGGTAATTGCATGGGGCTGAGAAAAATGTGAATGACCTCGTTTTCAAGTTAATTTTTTTTTTGAATTTCTTACATGAAAATGGGTTTATAAGAGCTAATTTATATGCATGCAAAAGAATATTAATTTAACAAGCCATTTACGAATAAGGTTTATACATGTACATGTAGAGGTGAAATTTTCAACTGGTTCGATGAGATGTTTGGACCAGAGCCTTTGCCACACAGGATATAAAGTATTTATTTTTGTTAATGAAATTTAAGTTTCCTTCTATTCAATTGGCATCTTATGTTGCATGAAGATGGGGTTTTTATGAATTATGTCTCGACTATTATCCTATAAAGAGCCTGTTCACATGAGACCGAGTTATACAGTATCTCAGGGGTTGCAATAACTAATTGTGAAACTCTGTTTCACATCTAACCCCCCCCCGAGATGACTCTCGTTGGAGTCATGGAAGTTGAGATAACTGTAGTCCTAGGGTTACCAGTAGTAGTAGATAACCTGCCCCATATAGGTAAACAAAGGGATGCCGCCTCATTAATATTCAGCATGACTCGCGCACCGTGACTCACGCCTGTGACATGATTGGGCAAGATTGGGATAATTATAGTATACATGAAGCTAAATAAGCTAGGTGATTTCGTATAGTTGCTACTTTTCCTAAAGTGTTTTACTTGTGGAGTGTACTGGCTAGAATTATTGCTAACTAAACCCTAGTTCATGAGCGAGGAAATTGTAGGAAGATAGAATGAGGAATCACTTCAAGAAGTCGTGAAAAGAACGATTTTAAGTGTCGAAATATGAACTAAAGGCAAAGCGATTTATTACTTTGAAAGCGTTGCTAGGTTAACTGGAGTACAAACAGAGTAAGTCATCCTAGAATCACTGCTAACTAAACCCTTGTTTATAAGCGAGTAAATCGTAGGAAGATAGAATGAAGAATCACTTTAAGAAGTCATGAAAAGAACGATTTTAAATGTCGAAATATAAAGGCAAAGCGATTTATTACTTTGAAAGCGTTGCTACGCTTTCTGTTACTAAGTGTGATAATTTGCATATTTATTCTCAGTGCACGTGCAGGAGACAAAAGAGAAACTCATTAGGGGTCATTAAGAGGATTAAGCGCTTGGGCAAGTCTAGTCAAGAGAGTCATTAGCAACACGCGTACATGTAATACAGAATTTAAAATATTTTATTGAGAAATATATCTTTACACAAAAAAAGTCTTGATTATTTAGTGATCTATCGGTAACACTAGCATATGGGCATACAGTACATCTTATAATCCGAAGGCATGGATCATGAGCCTTGAATTCTGTACCACAAACATTACATATCAGATTTCGATTAACGCATTTGTTAAAATATTTCCACAAACACTTAGGACACTCAATTACATGTGTAAAATTAACAGGATTCTGACAACGTTCGCAATCAACAGGTTCGTCAATTATAGAATTTTCTGATTCTATTTCGGTGTAATCCTTATCGTTTTCTGAATCTTCTTCGCAGGAAGTTTCTTCGTTTTCGCTCTCTGATTCTGTTTCTTCTTCTGCCTGCGCCAACATTGTTAGCACTCGAACATTTTCGATAAGGTTTTTGTCAATGTTAATGTCGGCGAGTCCTTTTACAAATACGTTTAAACCAGCTGGTTCGGGAATTCCTGAGAAGTAAGGTGATACACAGTATTCTACCAATTCGGCTATTTTTGTGTTTGGTATAGTTCTTCCTTGATACACAATTTCTCCTTTGGGATTCCATGTTAAGTTGACATAGGAGGCGAGTAAACTATTCAACAAAGAGGACGCGTTCGCTTCATCGACTCCATAGTCAAAATGTGACAGTATTTCTTTAACACGAAAATCGTCATGTAACCTTTCTCCCATAGTGTTCAGGGTTCGAATGATGGTCTTTAAAAAATATCGTTCTTTTTATATTAGTTCTGCGAGTCCTTCTAAAACTGGACCAAGTAGCACATCAAGAAATCCTTCACCTTTTTGAACCAGTATCTCTTTTTTTCTCATAAAACTATATAATACTACTGTATACGTTTAAAGACTCGGTCCTCATCGGGTGCCTCCTCAACCTTTTTTACCCTTTTCTGGACTTTAAAATTACCATGCTTTTTAAACCATTTTCATGCAAGTGCCTTTTTTTTTTCTTTATTGGCCTTCCTTTGGTTTAGGGTCTTTCCCCTTTTTTCGCTATTTTTTTGGGTTGAATAGTAGGTTCGATGTTTTCAGGTTGTTGGACGTTTTGTGTTGGTGGCTCTTCTATGGGTGTTTTTTTTGGGTTTTTTATGTTGTTTTTTTGGCTTTGGAACTGGTGAGTCAGGTTTTTCTTGAACTGTTTGTTGCGGTTGTCCTTCAGTTGTGTCAGTGTTTTTGTTTTGTGTTAATGTCCTTTGTGGTTCGTTTATGCTTTTTGTAGTTGTGGATGTGCTTGGTGTTTGCCATCTGATGTAGTCCTCATCTGCCTGAATAATTTTTTGGCTTTTCAAGGCTTTCGTTTCATTTTGACTCTCAATTTCAGATGATTACTCTGAATCAGAAGAAGAGTCTAATGTCTGAATGACCGTGTTGGTTTTTTTCTTTTTAGGCTGCTCTTCGTCGGAGTCTATAATGGCGATGAGCTTCCGTTTTACGCTCTTTTTCGTCGCCGTTTGTTCGGTCTGCTTGAGGCAGGTAGACATTAAAAGCTCTTTGAAAGATGCCAAAGACTTTTTACTTTTGAAGTCGTCACTGCTTGCTTTGCTTTCAGCTGGCGAGAAAGCATTCCCATATCGCTCTGTGTTTCGAATTAACGTTCTTGCCAAAATAGCCTGAATGGACATGAGGAAAAGTGCTCCTCCCACTTCAAAGGCATCATTGATGATCTTGTCGATGTCGTCATCACAGGCAAACCACAAGAAACCCTTCACATTGTCCCTTGTCGGTTCCTGTTCAGTTTTGTTGTTTAACCCATCCAAGTGAGGGGTTAACTGCTCAAAGGCGGCTTTGAAGTGTTGGAGACCATCTTTTTTTAGAAGTTTAGTCTTCTTGGAATTTAGGATTTCTAAATTCGTGGAGATGGTGTCCGCAAACTCGGACACAACGACATGGGGGCGAGTCAACCACTCACACGAGTCCGGCTGTATACGTTTAAAGACTCGGTCCTCATCGGGTGCCTCCTCAACCTTTTTTACCCTTTTTTGGACTTTAAAATTACCATGCTTTTTAAACCATTTTCATGCAAGTGCCTTTTTTTTTTCTTTATTGGCCTTCCTTTGGTTTAGGGTCTTTCCCCTTTTTTCCCTATTTTTTTGGGTTGAATAGTAGGTTCGATGTTTTCAGGTTGTTGGACGTTTTGTGTTGGTGGCTCTTCTACGGGTGGGTTTTTTTTTATGTTGTTTTTTGGGCTTTGGAACTGGTGAGTCAGGTTTTTCTTGAACTGTTTGTTGCGGTTGTCCTTCAGTTGTGTCAGTGTTTTTGTTTTGTGTTAATGTCCTTTGTGGTTCGTTTATGCTTTTTGTAGTTGTGGATGTGCTTGGTTGTTTGCCATCTGATGTAGTCCTCATCTGCCTGAATAATTTTTTGGCTTTTCAAGGCTTTCGTTTCATTTTGACTCTCAATTTCAGATGATGACTCTGAATCAGAAGAAGAGTCTAATGTCTGAATGACCGTGTTGGTTTTTTTCTTTTTAGGCTGCTCTTCGTCGGAGTCTATAATGGCGATGAGCTTCCGTTTTACGCTCTTTTTCGTCGGCGTTTGTTCGGTCTGCTTGAGGCAGGTAGACATTAAAAGCTCTTTGAAAGATGCCAAAGACTTTTTACTTTTGAAGTCGTCACTGCTTGCTTTGCTTTCAGCTGGCGAGAAAGCATTCCCATATCGCTCTGTGTTTCGAATTAACGTTCTTGCCAAAATAGCCTGAATGGACATGAGGAAAAGTGCTCCTCCCACTTCAAAGGCATCATTGATGATGTTGTCGATGTCGTCATCACAGGCAAACCGCAAGAAACCCTTCACATTGTCCCTTGTCGGTTCCTGTTCAGTTTTGTTGTTTAACCCATCCAAGTGAGGGGTTAACTGCTCAAAGGCGGCTTTGAAGTGTTGGAGACCATCTTTTTTTAGAAGTTTAGTCTTCTTGGAATTTAGGATTTCTAAATTCGTGGAGATGGTGTCCGCAAACTCGGACACAACGACATGGGGGCGAGTCAACCACTCACACGAGTCCGGCTGTATACGTTTAAAGACTCGGTCCTCATCGGGTGCCTCCTCAACCTTTTTTACCCTTTTTTGGACTTTAAAATTACCATGCTTTTTAAACCATTTTCATGCAAGTGCCTTTTTTTTTTCTTTATTGGCCTTCCTTTGGTTTAGGGTCTTTCCCCTTTTTTCCCTATTTTTTTGGGTTGAATAGTAGGTTCGATGTTTTCAGGTTGTTGGACGTTTTGTGTTGGTGGCTCTTCTACGGGTGTTTTTTTTTGTTTTTTTATGTTGTTTTTTGGGCTTTGGAACTGGTGAGTCAGGTTTTTCTTGAACTGTTTGTTGCGGTTGTCCTTCAGTTGTGTCAGTGTTTTTGTTTTGTGTTAATGTCCTTTGTGGTTCGTTTATGCTTTTTGTAGTTGTGGATGTGCTTGGTTGTTTGCCATCTGATGTAGTCCTCATCTGCCTGAATAATTTTTTGGCTTTTCAAGGCTTTCGTTTCATTTTGACTCTCAATTTCAGATGATGACTCTGAATCAGAAGAAGAGTCTAATGTCTGAATGACCGTGTTGGTTTTTTTCTTTTTAGGCTGCTCTTCGTCGGAGTCTATAATGGCGATGAGCTTCCGTTTTACGCTCTTTTTCGTCGGCGTTTGTTCGGTCTGCTTGAGGCAGGTAGACATTAAAAGCTCTTTGAAAGATGCCAAAGACTTTTTACTTTTGAAGTCGTCACTGCTTGCTTTGCTTTCAGCTGGCGAGAAAGCATTCCCATATCGCTCTGTGTTTCGAATTAACGTTCTTGCCAAAATAGCCTGAATGGACATGAGGAAAAGTGCTCCTCCCACTTCAAAGGCATCATTGATGATCTTGTCGATGTCGTCATCACAGGCAAACCACAAGAAACCCTTCACATTGTCCCTTGTCGGTTCCTGTTCAGTTTTGTTGTTTAACCCATCCAAGTGAGGGGTTAACTGCTCAAAGGCGGCTTTGAAGTGTTGGAGACCATCTTTTTTTAGAAGTTTAGTCTTCTTGGAATTTAGGATTTCTAAATTCGTGGAGATGGTGTCCGCAAACTCGGACACAACGACATGGGGGCGAGTCAACCACTCACACGAGTCCGGCTGTATACGTTTAAAGACTCGGTCCTCATCGGGGTGCCTCCTCAACCTTTTTTACCCTTTTTTGGACTTTAAAATTACCATGCTTTTTAAACCATTTTCATGCAAGTGCCTTTTTTTTTCTTTATTGGCCTTCCTTTGGTTTAGGGTCTTTCCCCTTTTTTCCCTATTTTTTTGGGTTGAATAGCAGGTTCGATGTTTTCAGGTTGTTGGACGTTTTGTGTTGGTGGCTCTTCTACGGGTGGGTTTTTTTTTTTTTATGTTGTTTTTTGGGCTTTGGAACTGGTGAGTCAGGTTTTTCTTGAACTGTTTGTTGCGGTTGTCCTTCAGTTGTGTCAGTGTTTTTGTTTTGTGTTAATGTCCTTTGTGGTTCGTTTATGCTTTTTGTAGTTGTGGATGTGCTTGGTTGTTTGCCATCTGATGTAGTCCTCATCTGCCTGAATAATTTTTTGGCTTTTCAAGGCTTTCGTTTCATTTTGACTCTCAATTTCAGATGATGACTCTGAATCAGAAGAAGAGTCTAATGTCTGAATGACCGTGTTGGTTTTTTTCTTTTTAGGCTGCTCTTCGTCGGAGTCTATAATGGCGATGAGCTTCCGTTTTACGCTCTTTTTCGTCGGCGTTTGTTCGGTCTGCTTGAGGCAGGTAGACATTAAAAGCTCTTTGAAAGATGCCAAAGACTTTTTACTTTTGAAGTCGTCACTGGTTGCTTTGCTTTCAGCTGGCGAGAAAGCATTCCCATATCGCTCTGTGTTTCGAATTAACGTTCTTGCCAAAATAGCCTGAATGGACATGAGGAAAAGTGCTCCTCCCACTTCAAAGGCATCATTGATGATGTTGTCGATGTCGTCATCACAGGCAAACCGCAAGAAACCCTTCACATTGTCCCTTGTCGGTTCCTGTTCAGTTTTGTTGTTTAACCCATCCAAGTGAGGGGTTAACTGCTCAAAGGCGGCTTTGAAGTGTTGGAGACCATCTTTTTTTAGAAGTTTAGTCTTCTTGGAATTTAGGATTTCTAAATTCGTGGAGATGGTGTCCGCAAACTCGGACACAACGACATGGGGGCGAGTCAACCACTCACACGAGTCCGGCTGTATACGTTTAAAGACTCGGTCCTCATCGGGTGCCTCCTCAACCTTTTTTACCCTTTTTTGGACTTTAAAATTACCATGCTTTTTAAACCATTTTCATGCAAGTGCCTTTTTTTTTTCTTTATTGGCCTTCCTTTGGTTTAGGGTCTTTCCCCTTTTTTCCCTATTTTTTTGGGTTGAATAGTAGGTTCGATGTTTTCAGGTTGTTGGACGTTTTGTGTTGGTGGCTCTTCTACGGGTGTTTTTTTTTGTTTTTTTATGTTGTTTTTTGGGCTTTGGAACTGGTGAGTCAGGTTTTTCTTGAACTGTTTGTTGCGGTTGTCCTTCAGTTGTGTCAGTGTTTTTGTTTTGTGTTAATGTCCTTTGTGGTTCGTTTATGCTTTTTGTAGTTGTGGATGTGCTTGGTTGTTTGCCATCTGATGTAGTCCTCATCTGCCTGAATAATTTTTTGGCTTTTCAAGGCTTTCGTTTCATTTTGACTCTCAATTTCAGATGATGACTCTGAATCAGAAGAAGAGTCTAATGTCTGAATGACCGTGTTGGTTTTTTTCTTTTTAGGCTGCTCTTCGTCGGAGTCTATAATGGCGATGAGCTTCCGTTTTACGCTCTTTTTCGTCGGCGTTTGTTCGGTCTGCTTGAGGCAGGTAGACATTAAAAGCTCTTTGAAAGATGCCAAAGACTTTTTACTTTTGAAGTCGTCACTGCTTGCTTTGCTTTCAGCTGGCGAGAAAGCATTCCCATATCGCTCTGTGTTTCGAATTAACGTTCTTGCCAAAATAGCCTGAATGGACATGAGGAAAAGTGCTCCTCCCACTTCAAAGGCATCATTGATGATCTTGTCGATGTCGTCATCACAGGCAAACCACAAGAAACCCTTCACATTGTCCCTTGTCGGTTCCTGTTCAGTTTTGTTGTTTAACCCATCCAAGTGAGGGGTTAACTGCTCAAAGGCGGCTTTGAAGTGTTGGAGACCATCTTTTTTTAGAAGTTTAGTCTTCTTGGAATTTAGGATTTCTAAATTCGTGGAGATGGTGTCCGCAAACTCGGACACAACGACATGGGGGCGAGTCAACCACTCACACGAGTCCGGCTGTATACGTTTAAAGACTCGGTCCTCATCGGGTGCCTCCTCAACCTTTTTTACCCTTTTTTGGACTTTAAAATTACCATGCTTTTTAAACCATTTTCATGCAAGTGCCTTTTTTTTTCTTTATTGGCCTTCCTTTGGTTTAGGGTCTTTCCCCTTTTTTCCCTATTTTTTTGGGTTGAATAGCAGGTTCGATGTTTTCAGGTTGTTGGACGTTTTGTGTTGGTGGCTCTTCTACGGGTGGGTTTCTTTTTTTTTATGTTGTTTTTTGGGCTTTGGAACTGGTGAGTCAGGTTTTTCTTGAACTGTTTGTTGCGGTTGTCCTTCAGTTGTGTCAGTGTTTTTGTTTTGTGTTAATGTCCTTTGTGGTTCGTTTATGCTTTTTGTAGTTGTGGATGTGCTTGGTTGTTTGCCATCTGATGTAGTCCTCATCTGCCTGAATAATTTTTTGGCTTTTCAAGGCTTTCGTTTCATTTTGACTCTCAATGTCAGATGATGACTCTGAATCAGAAGAAGAGTCTAATGTCTGAATGACCGTGTTGTTTTTTTTCTTTTTAGGCTACTCTTCGTCGGAGTCTATAATGGCGACGAGCTTCCGTTTTACGCTCTTTTTCGTTGGCGTTTGTTCGGTCTGCTTGAGGCAGGTAGACATTAAAAGCTCTTTGAAAGATGCCAAAGACTTTTGACTTTTGAAGTCGTCACTGCTTGCTTTGCTTTCAGCTGGCGAGAAAGCATTCCCATATCGCTCTGTGTTTCGAATTAACGTTCTTGCCAAAATAGCCTGAATGGACATGAGGAAAAGTGCTCCTCCCACTTCAAAGGCATCATTGATGATGTTGTCGATGTCGTCATCACAGGCAAACCGCAAGAAACCCTTCACATTGTCCCTTGTCGGTTCCTGTTCAGTTTTGTTGTTTAACCCATCCAAGTGAGGGGTTAACTGCTCAAAGGCGGCTTTGAAGTGTTGGAGACCATCTTTTTTTAGAAGTTTAGTCTTCTTGGAATTTAGGATTTCTAAATTCGTGGAGATGGTGTCCGCAAACTCGGACACAACGACATGGGGGCGAGTCAACCACTCACACGAGTCCGGCTGTATACGTTTAAAGACTCGGTCCTCATCGGGTGCCTCCTCAACCTTTTTTACCCTTTTTTGGACTTTAAAATTACCATGCTTTTTAAACCATTTTCATGCAAGTGCCTTTTTTTTTTCTTTATTGGCCTTCCTTTGGTTTAGGGTCTTTCCCCTTTTTTTCCCTATTTTTTTGGGTTGAATAGTAGGTTCGATGTTTTCAGGTTGTTGGACGTTTTGTGTTGGTGGCTCTTCTACGGGTGTTTTTTTTTGTTTCTTTATGTTGTTTTTTGGGCTTTGGAACTGGTGAGTCAGGTTTTTCTTGAACTGTTTGTTGCGGTTGTCCTTCAGTTGTGTCAGTGTTTTTGTTTTGTGTTAATGTCCTTTGTGGTTCGTTTATGCTTTTTGTAGTTGTCGATGTGCTTGGTTGTTTGCCATCTGATGTAGTCCTCATCTGCCTGAATAATTTTTTGGCTTTTCAAGGCTTTCGTTTCATTTTGACTCTCAATTTCAGATGATGACTCTGAATCAGAAGAAGAGTCTAATGTCTGAATGACCGTGTTGGGTTTTTTCTTTTTAGGCTGCTCTTCGTCGGAGTCTATAATGGCGATGAGCTTCCGTTTTACGCTCTTTTTCGTCGGCGTTTGTTCGGTCTGCTTGAGGCAGGTAGACATTAAAAGCTCTTTGAAAGATGCCAAAGACTTTTTACTTTTGAAGTCGTCACTGCTTGCTTTGCTTTCAGCTGGCGAGAAAGCATTCCCATATCGCTCTGTGTTTCGAATTAACGTTCTTGCCAAAATAGCCTGAATGGACATGAGGAAAAGTGCTCCTCCCACTTCAAAGGCATCATTGATGATGTTGTCGATGTCGTCATCACAGGCAAACCGCAAGAAACCCTTCACATTGTCCCTTGTCGGTTCCTGTTCAGTTTTGTTGTTTAACCCATCCAAGTGAGGGGTTAACTGCTCAAAGGCGGCTTTGAAGTGTTGGAGACCATCTTTTTTTAGAAGTTTAGTCTTCTTGGAATTTAGGATTTCTAAATTCGTGGAGATGGTGTCCGCAAACTCGGACACAACGACATGGGGGCGAGTCAACCACTCACACGAGTCCGGCTGTATACGTTTAAAGACTCGGTCCTCATCGGGTGCCTCCTCAACCTTTTTTACCCTTTTTTGGACTTTAAAATTACCATGCTTTTTAAACCATTTTCATGCAAGTGCCTTTTTTTTTCTTTATTGGCCTTCCTTTGGTTTAGGGTCTTTCCCCTTTTTTCCCTATTTTTTTGTGTTGAATAGTAGGTTCGATGTTTTCAGGTTGTTGGACGTTTTGTGTTGGTGGCTCTTCTACGGGTGTTTTTTTTTTTTTTTTATGTTGTTTTTTGGGCTTTGGAACTGGTGAGTCAGGTTTTTCTTGAACTGTTTGTTGCGGTTGTCCTTCAGTTGTGTCAGTGTTTTTGTTTTGTGTTAATGTCCTTTGTGGTTCGTTTATGCTTTTTGTAGTTGTGGATGTGCTTGGTTGTTTGCCATCTGATGTAGTCCTCATCTGCCTGAATAATTTTTTGGCTTTTCAAGGCTTTCGTTTCATTTTGACTCTCAATTTCAGATGATGACTCTGAATCAGAAGAAGAGTCTAATGTCTGAATGACCGTGTTGGTTTTTTTCTTTTTAGGCTGCTCTTCGTCGGAGTCTATAATGGCGATGAGCTTCCGTTTTACGCTCTTTTTCGTCGGCGTTTGTTCGGTCTGCTTGAGGCAGGTAGACATTAAAAGCTCTTTGAAAGATGCCAAAGACTTTTTACTTTTGAAGTCGTCACTGCTTGCTTTGCTTTCAGCTGGCGAGAAAGCATTCCCATATCGCTCTGTGTTTCGAATTAACGTTCTTGCCAAAATAGCCTGAATGGACATGAGGAAAAGTGCTCCTCCCACTTCAAAGGCATCATTGATGATGTTGTCGATGTCGTCATCACAGGCAAACCGCAAGAAACCCTTCACATTGTCCCTTGTCGGTTCCTGTTCAGTTTTGTTGTTTAACCCATCCAAGTGAGGGGTTAACTGCTCAAAGGCGGCTTTGAAGTGTTGGAGACCATCTTTTTTTAGAAGTTTAGTCTTCTTGGAATTTAGGATTTCTAAATTCGTGGAGATGGTGTCCGCAAACTCGGACACAACGACATGGGGGCGAGTCAACCACTCACACGAGTCCGGCTGTATACGTTTAAAGACTCGGTCCTCATCGGGTGCCTCCTCAACCTTTTTTACCCTTTTTTGGACTTTAAAATTACCATGCTTTTTAAACCATTTTCATGCAAGTGCCTTTTTTTTTTCTTTATTGGCCTTCCTTTGGTTTAGGGTCTTTCCCCTTTTTTCCCTATTTTTTTGTGTTGAATAGTAGGTTCGATGTTTTCAGGTTGTTGGACGTTTTGTGTTGGTGGCTCTTCTACGGGTGTTTTTTTTGGGTTTTTTATGTTGTTTTTTGGGCTTTGGAACTGGTGAGTCAGGTTTTTCTTGAACTGTTTGTTGCGGTTGTCCTTCAGTTGTGTCAGTGTTTTTGTTTTGTGTTAATGTCCTTTGTGGTTCGTTTATGCTTTTTGTAGTTGTGGATGTGCTTGGTTGTTTGCCATCTGATGTAGTCCTCATCTGCCTGAATAATTTTTTGGCTTTTCAAGGCTTTCGTTTCATTTTGACTCTCAATTTCAGATGATGACTCTGAATCAGAAGAAGAGTCTAATGTCTGAATGACCGTGTTGTTTTTTTTCTTTTTAGGCTGCTCTTCGTCGGAGTCTATAATGGCGATGAGCTTCCGTTTTACGCTCTTTTTCGTCGGCGTTTGTTCGGTCTGCTTGAGGCAGGTAGACATTAAAAGCTCTTTGAAAGATGCCAAAGACTTTTTACTTTTGAAGTCGTCACTGCTTGCTTTGCTTTCAGCTGGCGAGAAAGCATTCCCATATCGCTCTGTGTTTCGAATTAACGTTCTTGCCAAAATAGCCTGAATGGACATGAGGAAAAGTGCTCCTCCCACTTCAAAGGCATCATTGATGATGTTGTCGATGTCGTCATCACAGGCAAACCGCAAGAAACCCTTCACATTGTCCCTTGTCGGTTCCTGTTCAGTTTTGTTGTTTAACCCATCCAAGTGAGGGGTTAACTGCTCAAAGGCGGCTTTGAAGTGTTGGAGACCATCTTTTTTTAGAAGTTTAGTCTTCTTGGAATTTAGGATTTCTAAATTCGTGGAGATGGTGTCCGCAAACTCGGACACAACGACATGGGGGCGAGTCAACCACTCACACGAGTCCGGCTGTATACGTTTAAAGACTCGGTCCTCATCGGGTGCCTCCTCAACCTTTTTTACCCTTTTTTGGACTTTAAAATTACCATGCTTTTTAAACCATTTTCATGCAAGTGCCTTTTTTTTTTCTTTATTGGCCTTCCTTTGGTTTAGGGTCTTTCCCCTTTTTTCCCTATTTTTTTGTGTTGAATAGTAGGTTCGATGTTTTCAGGTTGTTGGACGTTTTGTGTTGGTGGCTCTTCTACGGGTGTTTTTTTTGGTTTTTTTATGTTGTTTTTTGGGCTTTGGAACTGGTGAGTCAGGTTTTTCTTGAACTGTTTGTTGCGGTTGTCCTTCAGTTGTGTCAGTGTTTTTGTTTTGTGTTAATGTCCTTTGTGGTTCGTTTATGCTTTTTGTAGTTGTGGATGTGCTTGGTTGTTTGCCATCTGATGTAGTCCTCATCTGCCTGAATAATTTTTTGGCTTTTCAAGGCTTTCGTTTCATTTTGACTCTCAATTTCAGATGATGACTCTGAATCAGAAGAAGAGTCTAATGTCTGAATGACCGTGTTGGGTTTTTTTCTTTTTAGGCTGCTCTTCGTCGGAGTCTATAATGGCGATGAGCTTCCGTTTTACGCTCTTTTTCGTCGGCGTTTGTTCGGTCTGCTTGAGGCAGGTAGACATTAAAAGCTCTTTGAAAGATGCCAAAGACTTTTTACTTTTGAAGTCGTCACTGGTTGCTTTGCTTTCAGCTGGCGAGAAAGCATTCCCATATCGCTCTGTGTTTCGAATTAACGTTCTTGCCAAAATAGCCTGAATGGACATGAGGAAAAGTGCTCCTCCCACTTCAAAGGCATCATTGATGATGTTGTCGATGTCGTCATCACAGGCAAACCGCAAGAAACCCTTCACATTGTCCCTTGTCGGTTCCTGTTCAGTTTTGTTGTTTAACCCATCCAAGTGAGGGGTTAACTGCTCAAAGGCGGCTTTGAAGTGTTGGAGACCATCTTTTTTTAGAAGTTTAGTCTTCTTGGAATTTAGGATTTCTAAATTCGTGGAGATGGTGTCCGCAAACTCGGACACAACGACATGGGGGCGAGTCAACCACTCACACGAGTCCGGCTGTATACGTTTAAAGACTCGGTCCTCATCGGGTGCCTCCTCAACCTTTTTTACCCTTTTTTGGACTTTAAAATTACCATGCTTTTTAAACCATTTTCATGCAAGTGCCTTTTTTTTTTCTTTATTGGCCTTCCTTTGGTTTAGGGTCTTTCCCCTTTTTTCCCTATTTTTTTGTGTTGAATAGTAGGTTCGATGTTTTCAGGTTGTTGGACGTTTTGTGTTGGTGGCTCTTCTACGGGTGTTTTTTTTTTTTTTTATGTTGTTTTTTGGGCTTTGGAACTGGTGAGTCAGGTTTTTCTTGAACTGTTTGTTGCGGTTGTCCTTCAGTTGTGTCAGTGTTTTTGTTTTGTGTTAATGTCCTTTGTGGTTCGTTTATGCTTTTTGTAGTTGTGGATGTGCTTGGTTGTTTGCCATCTGATGTAGTCCTCATCTGCCTGAATAATTTTTTGGCTTTTCAAGGCTTTCGTTTCATTTTGACTCTCAATTTCAGATGATGACTCTGAATCAGAAGAAGAGTCTAATGTCTGAATGACCGTGTTGGTTTTTTTCTTTTTAGGCTGCTCTTCGTCGGAGTCTATAATGGCGATGAGCTTCCGTTTTACGCTCTTTTTCGTCGGCGTTTGTTCGGTCTGCTTGAGGCAGGTAGACATTAAAAGCTCTTTGAAAGATGCCAAAGACTTTTTACTTTTGAAGTCGTCACTGCTTGCTTTGCTTTCAGCTGGCGAGAAAGCATTCCCATATCGCTCTGTGTTTCGAATTAACGTTCTTGCCAAAATAGCCTGAATGGACATGAGGAAAAGTGCTCCTCCCACTTCAAAGGCATCATTGATGATGTTGTCGATGTCGTCATCACAGGCAAACCGCAAGAAACCCTTCACATTGTCCCTTGTCGGTTCCTGTTCAGTTTTGTTGTTTAACCCATCCAAGTGAGGGGTTAACTGCTCAAAGGCGGCTTTGAAGTGTTGGAGACCATCTTTTTTTAGAAGTTTAGTCTTCTTGGAATTTAGGATTTCTAAATTCGTGGAGATGGTGTCCGCAAACTCGGACACAACGACATGGGGGCGAGTCAACCACTCACACGAGTCCGGCTGTATACGTTTAAAGACTCGGTCCTCATCGGGTGCCTCCTCAACCTTTTTTACCCTTTTTTGGACTTTAAAATTACCATGCTTTTTAAACCATTTTCATGCAAGTGCCTTTTTTTTTTCTTTATTGGCCTTCCTTTGGTTTAGGGTCTTTCCCCTTTTTTCCCTATTTTTTTGGGTTGAATAGCAGGTTCGATGTTTTCAGGTTGTTGGACGTCTTGTGTTGGTGGCTCTTCTACGGGTGGGTTTTTTTTTTTAGGTTGTTTTTTGGGCTTTGGAACTGGTGAGTCAGGTTTTTCTTGAACTGTTTGTTGCGGTTGTCCTTCAGTTGTGTCAGTGTTTTTGTTTTGTGTTAATGTCCTTTGTGGTTCGTTTATGCTTTTTGTAGTTGCGGATGTGCTTGGTTGTTTGCCATCTGATGTAGTCCTCATCTGCCTGTATAATTTTTTGGCTTTTCAAGGCTTTCGTTTCATTTTGACTCTCAATTTCAGATGATGACTCTGAATCAGAAGATGAGTCTAATGTCTGAATGACCGTGTTGGGTTTTTTCTTTTTAGGCTGCTCTTCGTCGGAGTCTATAATGGCGATGAGCTTCCGTTTTACGCTCTTTTTCGTCGGCGTTTGTTCGGTCTGCTTGAGGCAGGTAGACATTAAAAGCTCTTTGAAAGATGCCAAAGACTTTTTACTTTTGAAGTCGTCACTGGTTGCTTTGCTTTCAGCTGGCGAGAAAGCATTCCCATATCGCTCTGTGTTTCGAATTAACGTTCTTGCCAAAATAGCCTGAATGGACATGAGGAAAAGTGCTCCTCCCACTTCAAAGGCATCATTGATGATGTTGTCGATGTCGTCATCACAGGCAAACCGCAAGAAACCCTTCACATTGTCCCTTGTCGGTTCCTGTTCAGTTTTGTTGTTTAACCCATCCAAGTGAGGGGTTAACTGCTCAAAGGCGGCTTTGAAGTGTTGGAGACCATCTTTTTTTAGAAGTTTAGTCTTCTTGGAATTTAGGATTTCTAAATTCGTGGAGATGGTGTCCGCAAACTCGGACACAACGACATGGGGGCGAGTCAACCACTCACACGAGTCCGGCTGTATACGTTTAAAGACTCGGTCCTCATCGGGTGCCTCCTCAACCTTTTTTACCCTTTTTTGGACTTTAAAATTACCATGCTTTTTAAACCATTTTCATGCAAGTGCCTTTTTTTTTTCTTTATTGGCCTTCCTTTGGTTTAGGGTCTTTCCCCTTTTTTCCCTATTTTTTTGGGTTGAATAGTAGGTTCGATGTTTTCAGGTTGTTGGACGTTTTGTGTTGGTGGCTCTTCTCCGGGTGTTGTTTGGGGTTTTTTTTATGTTGTTTTTTGGGCTTTGGAACTGGTGAGTCAGGTTTTTCTTGAACTGTTTGTTCCGGTTGTCCTTCAGTTGTGTCAGTGTTTTTGTTTTGTGTTAATGTCCTTTGTGGTTCGTTTATGCTTTTTGTAGTTGTGGATGTGCTTGGTTGTTTGCCATCTGATGTAGTCCTCATCTGCGTGAATAATTTTTTGGCTTTTCAAGGCTTTCGTTTCATTTTGACTCTCAATTTCAGATGATTACTCTGAATCAGAAGAAGAGTCTAATGTCTGAATGACCGTGTTGGGTTTTTTTCTTTTTAGGCTGCTCTTCGTCGGAGTCTATAATGGCGATGAGCTTCCGTTTTACGCTCTTTTTCGTCGGCGTTTGTTCGGTCTGCTTGAGGCAGGTAGACATTAAAAGCTCTTTGAAAGATGCCAAAGACTTTTTACTTTTGAAGTCGTCACTGCTTGCTTTGCTTTCAGCTGGCGAGAAAGCATTCCCATATCGCTCTGTGTTTCGAATTAACGTTCTTGCCAAAATAGCCTGAATGGACATGAGGAAAAGTGCTCCTCCCACTTCAAAGGCATCATTGATGATGTTGTCGATGTCGTCATCACAGGCAAACCGCAAGAAACCCTTCACATTGTCCCTTGTCGGTTCCTGTTCAGTTTTGTTGTTTAACCCATCCAAGTGAGGGGTTAACTGCTCAAAGGCGGCTTTGAAGTGTTGGAGACCATCTTTTTTTAGAAGTTTAGTCTTCTTGGAATTTAGGATTTCTAAATTCGTGGAGATGGTGTCCGCAAACTCGGACACAACGACATGGGGGCGAGTCAACCACTCACACGAGTCCGGCTGTATACGTTTAAAGACTCGGTCCTCATCGGGTGCCTCCTCAACCTTTTTTACCCTTTTTTGGACTTTAAAATTACCATGCTTTTTAAACCATTTTCATGCAAGTGCCTTTTTTTTTCTTTATTGGCCTTCCTTTGGTTTAGGGTCTTTCCCCTATTTTCCCTATTTTTTTGTTTTGAATAGTAGGTTCGATGTTTTCAGGTTGTTGGACGTTTTGTGTTGGTGGCTCTTCTACGGGTGGTTTTTTTTTTTTTTATGTTGTTTTTTGGGCTTTGGAACTGGTGAGTCAGGTTTTTCTTGAACTGTTTGTTGCGGTTGTCCTTCAGTTGTGTCAGTGTTTTTGTTTTGTGTTAATGTCCTTTGTGGTTCGTTTATGCTTTTTGTAGTTGTGGATATGCTTGGTTGTTTGCCATCTGATGTAGTCCTCATCTGCCTGAATAATTTTTTGGCTTTTCAAGGCTTTCGTTTCATTTTGACTCTCAATTTCAGATGATGACTCTGAATCAGAAGAAGAGTCTAATGTCTGAATGACCGTGTTGGTTTTTTTCTTTTTAGGCTGCTCTTCGTCGGAGTCTATAATGGCGATGAGCTTCCGTTTTACGCTCTTTTTCGTCGGCGTTTGTTCGGTCTGCTTGAGGCAGGTAGACATTAAAAGCTCTTTGAAAGATGCCAAAGACTTTTTACTTTTGAAGTCGTCACTGCTTGCTTTGCTTTCAGCTGGCGAGAAAGCATTCCCATATCGCTCTGTGTTTCGAATTAACGTTCTTGCCAAAATAGCCTGAATGGACATGAGGAAAAGTGCTCCTCCCACTTCAAAGGCATCATTGATGATGTTGTCGATGTCGTCATCACAGGCAAACCGCAAGAAACCCTTCACATTGTCCCTTGTCGGTTCCTGTTCAGTTTTGTTGTTTAACCCATCCAAGTGAGGGGTTAACTGCTCAAAGGCGGCTTTGAAGTGTTGGAGACCATCTTTTTTTAGAAGTTTAGTCTTCTTGGAATTTAGGATTTCTAAATTCGTGGAGATGGTGTCCGCAAACTCGGACACAACGACATGGGGGCGAGTCAACCACTCACACGAGTCCGGCTGTATACGTTTAAAGACTCGGTCCTCATCGGGTGCCTCCTCAACCTTTTTTACCCTTTTTTGGACTTTAAAATTACCATGCTTTTTAAACCATTTTCATGCAAGTGCCTTTTTTTTTTCTTTATTGGCCTTCCTTTGGTTTAGGGTCTTTCCCCTTTTTTCCCTATTTTTTTGTGTTGAATAGTAGGTTCGATGTTTTCAGGTTGTTGGACGTTTTGTGTTGGTGGCTCTTCTACGGGTGTTTTTTTTTGGTTTTTTATGTTGTTTTTTGGGCTTTGGAACTGGTGAGTCAGGTTTTTCTTGAACTGTTTGTTGCGGTTGTCCTTCAGTTGTGTCAGTGTTTTTGTTTTGTGTTAATGTCCTTTGTGGTTCGTTTATGCTTTTTGTAGTTGTGGATGTGCTTGGTTGTTTGCCATCTGATGTAGTCCTCATCTGCCTGAATAATTTTTTGGCTTTTCAAGGCTTTCGTTTCATTTTGACTCTCAATTTCAGATGATGACTCTGAATCAGAAGAAGAGTCTAATGTCTGAATGACCGTGTTGGTTTTTTTCTTTTTAGGCTGCTCTTCGTCGGAGTCTATAATGGCGATGAGCTTCCGTTTTACGCTCTTTTTCGTCGGCGTTTGTTCGGTCTGCTTGAGGCAGGTAGACATTAAAAGCTCTTTGAAAGATGCCAAAGACTTTTTACTTTTGAAGTCGTCACTGCTTGCTTTGCTTTCAGCTGGCGAGAAAGCATTCCCATATCGCTCTGTGTTTCGAATTAACGTTCTTGCCAAAATAGCCTGAATGGACATGAGGAAAAGTGCTCCTCCCACTTCAAAGGCATCATTGATGATGTTGTCGATGTCGTCATCACAGGCAAACCGCAAGAAACCCTTCACATTGTCCCTTGTCGGTTCCTGTTCAGTTTTGTTGTTTAACCCATCCAAGTGAGGGGTTAACTGCTCAAAGGCGGCTTTGAAGTGTTGGAGACCATCTTTTTTTAGAAGTTTAGTCTTCTTGGAATTTAGGATTTCTAAATTCGTGGAGATGGTGTCCGCAAACTCGGACACAACGACATGGGGGCGAGTCAACCACTCACACGAGTCCGGCTGTATACGTTTAAAGACTCGGTCCTCATCGGGTGCCTCCTCAACCTTTTTTACCCTTTTTTGGACTTTAAAATTACCATGCTTTTTAAACCATTTTCATGCAAGTGCCTTTTTTTTTCTTTATTGGCCTTCCTTTGGTTTAGGGTCTTTCCCCTATTTTCCCTATTTTTTTGTTTTGAATAGTAGGTTCGATGTTTTCAGGTTGTTGGACGTTTTGTGTTGGTGGCTCTTCTACGGGTGGTTTTTTTTTTTTTTTATGTTGTTTTTTGGGCTTTGGAACTGGTGAGTCAGGTTTTTCTTGAACTGTTTGTTGCGGTTGTCCTTCAGTTGTGTCAGTGTTTTTGTTTTGTGTTAATGTCCTTTGTGGTTCGTTTATGCTTTTTGTAGTTGTGGATATGCTTGGTTGTTTGCCATCTGATGTAGTCCTCATCTGCCTGAATAATTTTTTGGCTTTTCAAGGCTTTCGTTTCATTTTGACTCTCAATTTCAGATGATGACT
Organism: Paragorgia papillata; assembly: GCA_035771165.1. Lineage (NCBI taxonomy): Eukaryota > Metazoa > Cnidaria > Anthozoa > Scleralcyonacea > Coralliidae > Paragorgia > Paragorgia papillata. The sequence goes on from JAWNZC010000090.1 coordinate 173,265, forward strand.
CTGAATCAGAAGAAGAGTCTAATGTCTGAATGACCGTGTTGGTTTTTTTTCTTTTTAGGCTGCTCTTCGTCGGAGTCTATAATGGCGATGAGCTTCCGTTTTACGCTCTTTTTCGTCGGCGTTTGTTCGGTCTGCTTGAGGCAGGTAGACATTAAAAGCTCTTTGAAAGATGCCAAAGACTTTTTACTTTTGAAGTCGTCACTGCTTGCTTTGCTTTCAGCTGGCGAGAAAGCATTCCCATATCGCTCTGTGTTTCGAATTAACGTTCTTGCCAAAATAGCCTGAATGGACATGAGGAAAAGTGCTCCTCCCACTTCAAAGGCATCATTGATGATGTTGTCGATGTCGTCATCACAGGCAAACCGCAAGAAACCCTTCACATTGTCCCTTGTCGGTTCCTGTTCAGTTTTGTTGTTTAACCCATCCAAGTGAGGGGTTAACTGCTCAAAGGCGGCTTTGAAGTGTTGGAGACCATCTTTTTTTAGAAGTTTAGTCTTCTTGGAATTTAGGATTTCTAAATTCGTGGAGATGGTGTCCGCAAACTCGGACACAACGACATGGGGGCGAGTCAACCACTCACACGAGTCCGGCTGTATACGTTTAAAGACTCGGTCCTCATCGGGTGCCTCCTCAACCTTTTTTACCCTTTTTTGGACTTTAAAATTACCATGCTTTTTAAACCATTTTCATGCAAGTGCCTTTTTTTTTTCTTTATTGGCCTTCCTTTGGTTTAGGGTCTTTCCCCTTTTTTCCCTATTTTTTTGTGTTGAATAGTAGGTTCGATGTTTTCAGGTTGTTGGACGTTTTGTGTTGGTGGCTCTTCTACGGGTGTTTTTTTTGGTTTTTTTATGTTGTTTTTTGGGCTTTGGAACTGGTGAGTCAGGTTTTTCTTGAACTGTTTGTTGCGGTTGTCCTTCAGTTGTGTCAGTGTTTTTGTTTTGTGTTAATGTCCTTTGTGGTTCGTTTATGCTTTTTGTAGTTGTGGATGTGCTTGGTTGTTTGCCATCTGATGTAGTCCTCATCTGCCTGAATAATTTTTTGGCTTTTCAAGGCTTTCGTTTCATTTTGACTCTCAATTTCAGATGATGACTCTGAATCAGAAGAAGAGTCTAATGTCTGAATGACCGTGTTGGTTTTTTTCTTTTTAGGCTGCTCTTCGTCGGAGTCTATAATGGCGATGAGCTTCCGTTTTACGCTCTTTTTCGTCGGCGTTTGTTCGGTCTGCTTGAGGCAGGTAGACATTAAAAGCTCTTTGAAAGATGCCAAAGACTTTTTACTTTTGAAGTCGTCACTGCTTGCTTTGCTTTCAGCTGGCGAGAAAGCATTCCCATATCGCTCTGTGTTTCGAATTAACGTTCTTGCCAAAATAGCCTGAATGGACATGAGGAAAAGTGCTCCTCCCACTTCAAAGGCATCATTGATGATGTTGTCGATGTCGTCATCACAGGCAAACCGCAAGAAACCCTTCACATTGTCCCTTGTCGGTTCCTGTTCAGTTTTGTTGTTTAACCCATCCAAGTGAGGGGTTAACTGCTCAAAGGCGGCTTTGAAGTGTTGGAGACCATCTTTTTTTAGAAGTTTAGTCTTCTTGGAATTTAGGATTTCTAAATTCGTGGAGATGGTGTCCGCAAACTCGGACACAACGACATGGGGGCGAGTCAACCACTCACACGAGTCCGGCTGTATACGTTTAAAGACTCGGTCCTCATCGGGTGCCTCCTCAACCTTTTTTACCCTTTTTTGGACTTTAAAATTACCATGCTTTTTAAACCATTTTCATGCAAGTGCCTTTTTTTTTTCTTTATTGGCCTTCCTTTGGTTTAGGGTCTTTCCCCTTTTTTCCCTATTTTTTTGGGTTGAATAGCAGGTTCGATGTTTTCAGGTTGTTGGACGTTTTGTGTTGGTGGCTCTTCTACGGGTGTTTTTTTTTTGTTTTTTATGTTGTTTTTTGGGCTTTGGAACTGGTGAGTCAGGTTTTTCTTGAACTGTTTGTTGCGGTTGTCCTTCAGTTGTGTCAGTGTTTTTGTTTTGTGTTAATGTCCTTTGTGGTTCGTTTATGCTTTTTGTAGTTGTGGATGTGCTTGGTTGTTTGCCATCTGATGTAGTCCTCATCTGCCTGAATAATTTTTTGGCTTTTCAAGGCTTTCGTTTCATTTTGACTCTCAATTTCAGATGATGACTCTGAATCAGAAGAAGAGTCTAATGTCTGAATGACCGTGTTGGTTTTTTTCTTTTTAGGCTGCTCTTCGTCGGAGTCTATAATGGCGATGAGCTTCCGTTTTACGCTCTTTTTCGTCGGCGTTTGTTCGGTCTGCTTGAGGCAGGTAGACATTAAAAGCTCTTTGAAAGATGCCAAAGACTTTTTACTTTTGAAGTCGTCACTGCTTGCTTTGCTTTCAGCTGGCGAGAAAGCATTCCCATATCGCTCTGTGTTTCGAATTAACGTTCTTGCCAAAATAGCCTGAATGGACATGAGGAAAAGTGCTCCTCCCACTTCAAAGGCATCATTGATGATGTTGTCGATGTCGTCATCACAGGCAAACCGCAAGAAACCCTTCACATTGTCCCTTGTCGGTTCCTGTTCAGTTTTGTTGTTTAACCCATCCAAGTGAGGGGTTAACTGCTCAAAGGCGGCTTTGAAGTGTTGGAGACCATCTTTTTTTAGAAGTTTAGTCTTCTTGGAATTTAGGATTTCTAAATTCGTGGAGATGGTGTCCGCAAACTCGGACACAACAACATGGGGGCGAGTCAACCACTCACACGAGTCCGGCTGTATACGTTTAAAGACTCGGTCCTCATCGGGTGCCTCCTCAACCTTTTTTACCCTTTTTTGGACTTTAAAATTACCATGCTTTTTAAACCATTTTCATGCAAGTGCCTTTTTTTTTTCTTTATTGGCCTTCCTTTGGTTTAGGGTCTTTCCCCTTTTTTCCCTATTTTTTTGTGTTGAATAGTAGGTTCGATGTTTTCAGGTTGTTGGACGTTTTGTGTTGGTGGCTCTTCTATGGGTGTTTTTTTTTGTTTTTTTTATGTTGTTTTTTGGGCTTTGGAACTGGTGAGTCAGGTTTTTCTTGAACTGTTTGTTGCGGTTGTCCTTCAGTTGTGTCAGTGTTTTTGTTTTGTGTTAATGTCCTTTGTGGTTCGTTTATGCTTTTTGTAGTTGTGGATGTGCTTGGTTGTTTGCCATCTGATGTAGTCCTCATCTGCCTGAATAATTTTTTGGCTTTTCAAGGCTTTCGTTTCATTTTGACTCTCAATTTCAGATGATGACTCTGAATCAGAAGAAGAGTCTAATGTCTGAATGACCGTGTTGGTTTTTTTCTTTTTAGGCTGCTCTTCGTCGGAGTCTATAATGGCGATGAGCTTCCGTTTTACGCTCTTTTTCGTCGGCGTTTGTTCGGTCTGCTTGAGGCAGGTAGACATTAAAAGCTCTTTGAAAGATGCCAAAGACTTTTTACTTTTGAAGTCGTCACTGCTTGCTTTGCTTTCAGCTGGCGAGAAAGCATTCCCATATCGCTCTGTGTTTCGAATTAACGTTCTTGCCAAAATAGCCTGAATGGACATGAGGAAAAGTGCTCCTCCCACTTCAAAGGCATCATTGATGATGTTGTCGATGTCGTCATCACAGGCAAACCGCAAGAAACCCTTCACATTGTCCCTTGTCGGTTCCTGTTCAGTTTTGTTGTTTAAACCCATCCAAGTGAGGGGTTAACTGCTCAAAGGCGGCTTTGAAGTGTTGGAGACCATCTTTTTTTAGAAGTTTAGTCTTCTTGGAATTTAGGATTTCTAAATTCGTGGAGATGGTGTCCGCAAACTCGGACACAACGACATGGGGGCGAGTCAACCACTCACACGAGTCCGGCTGTATACGTTTAAAGACTCGGTCCTCATCGGGTGCCTCCTCAACCTTTTTTACCCTTTTTTGGACTTTAAAATTACCATGCTTTTTAAACCATTTTCATGCAAGTGCTTTTTTTTTTCTTTATTGGCCTTCCTTTGGTTTAGGGTCTTTCCCCTTTTTTCCCTATTTTTTTGTTGAATAGTAGGTTCGATGTTTTCAGGTTGTTGGACGTTTTGTGTTGGTGGCTCTTCTACGGGTGTTTTTTTTTTGTTTTTTATGTTGTTTTTTGGGCTTTGGAACTGGTGAGTCAGGTTTTTCTTGAACTGTTTGTTGCGGTTGTCCTTCAGTTGTGTCAGTGTTTTTGTTTTGTGTTAATGTCCTTTGTGGTTCGTTTATGCTTTTTGTAGTTGTGGATGTGCTTGGTTGTTTGCCATCTGATGTAGTCCTCATCTGCCTGAATAATTTTTTGGCTTTTCAAGGCTTTCGTTTCATTTTGACTCTCAATTTCAGATGATGACTCTGAATCAGAAGAAGAGTCTAATGTCTGAATGACCGTGTTGGTTTTTTTCTTTTTAGGCTGCTCTTCGTCGGAGTCTATAATGGCGATGAGCTTCCGTTTTACGCTCTTTTTCGTCGGCGTTTGTTCGGTCTGCTTGAGGCAGGTAGACATTAAAAGCTCTTTGAAAGATGCCAAAGACTTTTTACTTTTGAAGTCGTCACTGCTTGCTTTGCTTTCAGCTGGCGAGAAAGCATTCCCATATCGCTCTGTGTTTCGAATTAACGTTCTTGCCAAAATAGCCTGAATGGACATGAGGAAAAGTGCTCCTCCCACTTCAAAGGCATCATTGATGATGTTGTCGATGTCGTCATCACAGGCAAACCGCAAGAAACCCTTCACATTGTCCCTTGTCGGTTCCTGTTCAGTTTTGTTGTTTAACCCATCCAAGTGAGGGGTTAACTGCTCAAAGGCGGCTTTGAAGTGTTGGAGACCATCTTTTTTTAGAAGTTTAGTCTTCTTGGAATTTAGGATTTCTAAATTCGTGGAGATGGTGTCCGCAAACTCGGACACAACGACATGGGGGCGAGTCAACCACTCACACGAGTCCGGCTGTATACGTTTAAAGACTCGGTCCTCATCGGGTGCCTCCTCAACCTTTTTTACCCTTTTTTGGACTTTAAAATTACCATGCTTTTTAAACCATTTTCATGCAAGTGCCTTTTTTTTTTCTTTATTGGCCTTCCTTTGGTTTAGGGTCTTTCCCCCTTTTTTCCCTATTTTTTTGTTTTGAATAGTAGGTTCGATGTTTTCAGGTTGTTGGACGTTTTGTGTTGGTGGCTCTTCTACGGGTGTTTTTTTTTTTTTTATGTTGTTTTTTGGGCTTTGGAACTGGTGAGTCAGGTTTTTCTTGAACTGTTTGTTGCGGTTGTCCTTCAGTTGTGTCAGTGTTTTTGTTTTGTGTTAATGTCCTTTGTGGTTCGTTTATGCTTTTTGTAGTTGTGGATGTGCTTGGTTGTTTGCCATCTGATGTAGTCCTCATCTGCCTGAATAATTTTTTGGCTTTTCAAGGCTTTCGTTTCATTTTGACTCTCAATTTCAGATGATGACTCTGAATCAGAAGAAGAGTCTAATGTCTGAATGACCGTGTTGGTTTTTTTCTTTTTAGGCTGCTCTTCGTCGGAGTCTATAATGGCGATGAGCTTCCGTTTTACGCTCTTTTTCGTCGGCGTTTGTTCGGTCTGCTTGAGGCAGGTAGACATTAAAAGCTCTTTGAAAGATGCCAAAGACTTTTTACTTTTGAAGTCGTCACTGCTTGCTTTGCTTTCAGCTGGCGAGAAAGCATTCCCATATCGCTCTGTGTTTCGAATTAACGTTCTTGCCAAAATAGCCTGAATGGACATGAGGAAAAGTGCTCCTCCCACTTCAAAGGCATCATTGATGATGTTGTCGATGTCGTCATCACAGGCAAACCGCAAGAAACCCTTCACATTGTCCCTTGTCGGTTCCTGTTCAGTTTTGTTGTTTAACCCATCCAAGTGAGGGGTTAACTGCTCAAAGGCGGCTTTGAAGTGTTGGAGACCATCTTTTTTTAGAAGTTTAGTCTTCTTGGAATTTAGGATTTCTAAATTCGTGGAGATGGTGTCCGCAAACTCGGACACAACGACATGGGGGCGAGTCAACCACTCACACGAGTCCGGCTGTATACGTTTAAAGACTCGGTCCTCATCGGGTGCCTCCTCAACCTTTTTTACCCTTTTTTGGACTTTAAAATTACCATGCTTTTTAAACCATTTTCATGCAAGTGCCTTTTTTTTTCTTTATTGGCCTTCCTTTGGTTTAGGGTCTTTCCCCTTTTTTCCCTATTTTTTTGTGTTGAATAGTAGGTTCGATGTTTTCAGGTTGTTGGATGTTTTGTGTTGGTGGCTCTTCTACGGGTGTTTTTTTTTTTTTTATGTTGTTTTTTTGGGCTTTGGAACTGGTGAGTCAGGTTTTTCTTGAACTGTTTGTTGCGGTTGTCCTTCAGTTGTGTCAGTGTTTTTGTTTTGTGTTAATGTCCTTTGTGGTTCGTTTATGCTTTTTGTAGTTGTGGATGTGCTTGGTTGTTTGCCATCTGATGTAGTCCTCATCTGCCTGAATAATTTTTTGGCTTTTCAAGGCTTTCGTTTCATTTTGACTCTCAATTTCAGATGATGACTCTGAATCAGAAGAAGAGTCTAATGTCTGAATGACCGTGTTGGTTTTTTTCTTTTTAGGCTGCTCTTCGTCGGAGTCTATAATGGCGATGAGCTTCCGTTTTACGCTCTTTTTCGTCGGCGTTTGTTCGGTCTGCTTGAGGCAGGTAGACATTAAAAGCTCTTTGAAAGATGCCAAAGACTTTTTACTTTTGAAGTCGTCACTGCTTGCTTTGCTTTCAGCTGGCGAGAAAGCATTCCCATATCGCTCTGTGTTTCGAATTAACGTTCTTGCCAAAATAGCCTGAATGGACATGAGGAAAAGTGCTCCTCCCACTTCAAAGGCATCATTGATGATGTTGTCGATGTCGTCATCACAGGCAAACCGCAAGAAACCCTTCACATTGTCCCTTGTCGGTTCCTGTTCAGTTTTGTTGTTTAACCCATCCAAGTGAGGGGTTAACTGCTCAAAGGCGGCTTTGAAGTGTTGGAGACCATCTTTTTTTAGAAGTTTAGTCTTCTTGGAATTTAGGATTTCTAAATTCGTGGAGATGGTGTCCGCAAACTCGGACACAACGACATGGGGGCGAGTCAACCACTCACACGAGTCCGGCTGTATACGTTTAAAGACTCGGTCCTCATCGGGTGCCTCCTCAACCTTTTTTACCCTTTTTTGGACTTTAAAATTACCATGCTTTTTAAACCATTTTCATGCAAGTGCCTTTTTTTTTTCTTTATTGGCCTTCCTTTGGTTTAGGGTCTTTCCCCTTTTTTCCCTATTTTTTTGGGTTGAATAGTAGGTTCGATGTTTTCAGGTTGTTGGACGTTTTGTGTTGGTGGCTCTTCTACGGGTGTTTTTTTTGTTTTTTATGTTGTTTTTTGGGCTTTGGAACTGGTGAGTCAGGTTTTTCTTGAACTGTTTGTTGCGGTTGTCCTTCAGTTGTGTCAGTGTTTTTGTTTTGTGTTAATGTCCTTTGTGGTTCGTTTATGCTTTTTGTAGTTGTGGATGTGCTTGGTTGTTTGCCATCTGATGTAGTCCTCATCTGCCTGAATAATTTTTTGGCTTTTCAAGGCTTTCGTTTCATTTTGACTCTCAATTTCAGATGATGACTCTGAATCAGAAGAAGAGTCTAATGTCTGAATGACCGTGTTGGTTTTTTTCTTTTTAGGCTGCTCTTCGTCGGAGTCTATAATGGCGATGAGCTTCCGTTTTACGCTCTTTTTCGTCGGCGTTTGTTCGGTCTGCTTGAGGCAGGTAGACATTAAAAGCTCTTTGAAAGATGCCAAAGACTTTTTACTTTTGAAGTCGTCACTGCTTGCTTTGCTTTCAGCTGGCGAGAAAGCATTCCCATATCGCTCTGTGTTTCGAATTAACGTTCTTGCCAAAATAGCCTGAATGGACATGAGGAAAAGTGCTCCTCCCACTTCAAAGGCATCATTGATGATGTTGTCGATGTCGTCATCACAGGCAAACCGCAAGAAACCCTTCACATTGTCCCTTGTCGGTTCCTGTTCAGTTTTGTTGTTTAACCCATCCAAGTGAGGGGTTAACTGCTCAAAGGCGGCTTTGAAGTGTTGGAGACCATCTTTTTTTAGAAGTTTAGTCTTCTTGGAATTTAGGATTTCTAAATTCGTGGAGATGGTGTCCGCAAACTCGGACACAACGACATGGGGGCGAGTCAACCACTCACACGAGTCCGGCTGTATACGTTTAAAGACTCGGTCCTCATCGGGTGCCTCCTCAACCTTTTTTACCCTTTTTTGGACTTTAAAATTACCATGCTTTTTAAACCATTTTCATGCAAGTGCCTTTTTTTTTTCTTTATTGGCCTTCCTTTGGTTTAGGGTCTTTCCCCTTTTCCCTATTTTTTTTGGTTGAATAGTAGGTTCGATGTTTTCAGGTTGTTGGACGTTTTGTGTTGGTGGCTCTTCTACGGGTGGTTTTTTTTTTTTTATGTTGTTTTTTGGGCTTTGGAACTGGTGAGTCAGGTTTTTCTTGAACTGTTTGTTGCGGTTGTCCTTCAGTTGTGTCAGTGTTTTTGTTTTGTGTTAATGTCCTTTGTGGTTCGTTTATGCTTTTTGTAGTTGTGGATGTGCTTGGTTGTTTGCCATCTGATGTAGTCCTCATCTGCCTGAATAATTTTTTGGCTTTTCAAGGCTTTCGTTTCATTTTGACTCTCAATTTCAGATGATGACTCTGAATCAGAAGAAGAGTCTAATGTCTGAATGACCGTGTTGGTTTTTTTCTTTTTAGGCTGCTCTTCGTCGGAGTCTATAATGGCGATGAGCTTCCGTTTTACGCTCTTTTTCGTCGGCGTTTGTTCGGTCTGCTTGAGGCAGGTAGACATTAAAAGCTCTTTGAAAGATGCCAAAGACTTTTTACTTTTGAAGTCGTCACTGCTTGCTTTGCTTTCAGCTGGCGAGAAAGCATTCCCATATCGCTCTGTGTTTCGAATTAACGTTCTTGCCAAAATAGCCTGAATGGACATGAGGAAAAGTGCTCCTCCCACTTCAAAGGCATCATTGATGATGTTGTCGATGTCGTCATCACAGGGAAACCGCAAGAAACCCTTCACATTGTCCCTTGTCTGTTCCTGTTCAGTTTTGTTGTTTAACCCATCCAAGTGAGGGGTTAACTGCTCAAAGGCGGTTTTGAAGTGTTGGAGACCATCTTTTTTTAGAAGTTTAGTCTTCTTGGAATTTAGGATTTCTAAATTCGTGGAGATGGTGTCCGCAAACTCGGACACAACGACATGGGGGCGAGTCAACCACTCACACGAGTCCGGCTGTATACGTTTAAAGACTCGGTCCTCATCGGGTGCCTCCTCAACCTTTTTTACCCTTTTTGGACTTTAAAATTACCATGCTTTTTAAACCATTTTCATGCAAGTGCCTTTTTTTTTCTTTATTGGCCTTCCTTTGGTTTAGGGTCTTTCCCCTATTTTCCCTATTTTTTTGTTTTGAATAGTAGGTTCGATGTTTTCAGGTTGTTGGACGTTTTGTGTTGGTGGCTCTTCTACGGGTGTTTTTTTTTTTTTTTATGTTGTTTTTTGGGCTTTGGAACTGGTGAGTCAGGTTTTTCTTGAACTGTTTGTTGCGGTTGTCCTTCAGTTGTGTCAGTGTTTTTGTTTTGTGTTAATGTCCTTTGTGGTTCGTTTATGCTTTTTGTAGTTGTGGATGTGCTTGGTTGTTTGCCATCTGATGTAGTCCTCATCTGCCTGAATAATTTTTTGGCTTTTCAAGGCTTTCGTTTCATTTTGACTCTCAATTTCAGATGATGACTCTGAATCAGAAGAAGAGTCTAATGTCTGAATGACCGTGTTGGTTTTTTTCTTTTTAGGCTGCTCTTCGTCGGAGTCTATAATGGCGATGAGCTTCCGTTTTACGCTCTTTTTCGTCGGCGTTTGTTCGGTCTGCTTGAGGCAGGTAGACATTAAAAGCTCTTTGAAAGATGCCAAAGACTTTTTACTTTTGAAGTCGTCACTGCTTGCTTTGCTTTCAGCTGGCGAGAAAGCATTCCCATATCGCTCTGTGTTTCGAATTAACGTTCTTGCCAAAATAGCCTGAATGGACATGAGGAAAAGTGCTCCTCCCACTTCAAAGGCATCATTGATGATGTTGTCGATGTCGTCATCACAGGCAAACCGCAAGAAACCCTTCACATTGTCCCTTGTCGGTTCCTGTTCAGTTTTGTTGTTTAACCCATCCAAGTGAGGGGTTAACTGCTCAAAGGCGGCTTTGAAGTGTTGGAGACCATCTTTTTTTAGAAGTTTAGTCTTCTTGGAATTTAGGATTTCTAAATTCGTGGAGATGGTGTCCGCAAACTCGGACACAACGACATGGGGGCGAGTCAACCACTCACACGAGTCCGGCTGTATACGTTTAAAGACTCGGTCCTCATCGGGTGCCTCCTCAACCTTTTTTACCCTTTTTTGGACTTTAAAATTACCATGCTTTTTAAACCATTTTCATGCAAGTGCCTTTTTTTTTTCTTTATTGGCCTTCCTTTGGTTTAGGGTCTTTCCCCTTTTTTCCCTATTTTTTTGGGTTGAATAGCAGGTTCGATGTTTTCAGGTTGTTGGACGTTTTGTCTTGGTGGCTCTTCTACGGGTGGGTTTGTTTTTTTTATGTTGTTTTTTGGGCTTTGGAACTGGTGAGTCAGGTTTTTCTTGAACTGTTTGTTGCGGTTGTCCCTCAGTTGTGTCAGTGTTTTTGTTTTGTGTTAATGTCCTTTGTGGTTCGTTTATGCTTTTTGTAGTTGTGGATGTGCTTGGTTGTTTGCCATCTGATGTAGTCCTCATCTGCCTGAATAATTTTTTGGCTTTTCAAGGCTTTCGTTTCATTTTGACTCTCAATGTCAGATGATGACTCTGAATCAGAAGAAGAGTCTAATGTCTGAATGACCGTGTTGGTTTTTTTCTTTTTAGGCTGCTCTTCGTCGGAGTCTATAATGGCGATGAGCTTCCGTTTTACGCTCTTTTTCGTCGGCGTTTGTTCGGTCTGCTTGAGGCAGGTAGACATTAAAAGCTCTTTGAAAGATGCCAAAGACTTTTTACTTTTGAAGTCGTCACTGCTTGCTTTGCTTTCAGCTGGCGAGAAAGCATTCCCATATCGCTCTGTGTTTCGAATTAACGTTCTTGCCAAAATAGCCTGAATGGACATGAGGAAAAGTGCTCCTCCCACTTCAAAGGCATCATTGATGATGTTGTCGATGTCGTCATCACAGGCAAACCGCAAGAAACCCTTCACATTGTCCCTTGTCGGTTCCTGTTCAGTTTTGTTGTTTAACCCATCCAAGTGAGGGGTTAACTGCTCAAAGGCGGCTTTGAAGTGTTGGAGACCATCTTTTTTTAGAAGTTTAGTCTTCTTGGAATTTAGGATTTCTAAATTCGTGGAGATGGTGTCCGCAAACTCGGACACAACGACATGGGGGCGAGTCAACCACTCACACGAGTCCGGCTGTATACGTTTAAAGACTCGGTCCTCATCGGGTGCCTCCTCAACCTTTTTTACCCTTTTTTGGACTTTAAAATTACCATGCTTTTTAAACCATTTTCATGCAAGTGCCTTTTTTTTTCTTTATTGGCCTTCCTTTGGTTTAGGGTCTTTCCCCTTTTTTCCCTATTTTTTTGGGTTGAATAGCAGGTTCGATGTTTTCAGGTTGTTGGACGTTTTGTGTTGGTGGCTCTTCTACGGGTGGGTTTTTTTTTTTTTATGTTGTTTTTTGGGCTTTGGAACTGGTGAGTCAGGTTTTTCTTGAACTGTTTGTTGCGGTTGTCCTTCAGTTGTGTCAGTGTTTTTGTTTTGTGTTAATGTCCTTTGTGGTTCGTTTATGCTTTTTGTAGTTGTGGATGTGCTTGGTTGTTTGCCATCTGATGTAGTCCTCATCTGCCTGAATAATTTTTTGGCTTTTCAAGGCTTTCGTTTCATTTTGACTCTCAATTTCAGATGATGACTCTGAATCAGAAGAAGAGTCTAATGTCTGAATGACCGTGTTGGTTTTTTTCTTTTTAGGCTGCTCTTCGTCGGAGTCTATAATGGCGATGAGCTTCCGTTTTACGCTCTTTTTCGTCGGCGTTTGTTCGGTCTGCTTGAGGCAGGTAGACATTAAAAGCTCTTTGAAAGATGCCAAAGACTTTTTACTTTTGAAGTCGTCACTGCTTGCTTTGCTTTCAGCTGGCGAGAAAGCATTCCCATATCGCTCTGTGTTTCGAATTAACGTTCTTGCCAAAATAGCCTGAATGGACATGAGGAAAAGTGCTCCTCCCACTTCAAAGGCATCATTGATGATGTTGTCGATGTCGTCATCACAGGCAAACCGCAAGAAACCCTTCACATTGTCCCTTGTCGGTTCCTGTTCAGTTTTGTTGTTTAACCCATCCAAGTGAGGGGTTAACTGCTCAAAGGCGGCTTTGAAGTGTTGGAGACCATCTTTTTTTAGAAGTTTAGTCTTCTTGGAATTTAGGATTTCTAAATTCGTGGAGATGGTGTCCGCAAACTCGGACACAACGACATGGGGGCGAGTCAACCACTCACACGAGTCCGGCTGTATACGTTTAAAGACTCGGTCCTCATCGGGTGCCTCCTCAACCTTTTTTACCCTTTTTTGGACTTTAAAATTACCATGCTTTTTAAACCATTTTCATGCAAGTGCCTTTTTTTTTTCTTTATTGGCCTTCCTTTGGTTTAGGGTCTTTCCCCTTTTTTCCCTATTTTTTTGGTTGAATAGTAGGTTCGATGTTTTCAGGTTGTTGGACGTTTTGTGTTGGTGGCTCTTCTATGGGTGTTTTTTTTTGTTTTTTTTATGTTGTTTTTTGGGCTTTGGAACTGGTGAGTCAGGTTTTTCTTGAACTGTTTGTTGCGGTTGTCCTTCAGTTGTGTCAGTGTTTTTGTTTTGTGTTAATGTCCTTTGTGGTTCGTTTATGCTTTTTGTAGTTGTGGATGTGCTTGGTTGTTTGCCATCTGATGTAGTCCTCATCTGCCTGAATAATTTTTTGGCTTTTCAAGGCTTTCGTTTCATTTTGACTCTCAATTTCAGATGATGACTCTGAATCAGAAGAAGAGTCTAATGTCTGAATGACCGTGTTGGTTTTTTTCTTTTTAGGCTGCTCTTCGTCGGAGTCTATAATGGCGATGAGCTTCCGTTTTACGCTCTTTTTCGTCGGCGTTTGTTCGGTCTGCTTGAGGCAGGTAGACATTAAAAGCTCTTTGAAAGATGCCAAAGACTTTTTACTTTTGAAGTCGTCACTGCTTGCTTTGCTTTCAGCTGGCGAGAAAGCATTCCCATATCGCTCTGTGTTTCGAATTAACGTTCTTGCCAAAATAGCCTGAATGGACATGAGGAAAAGTGCTCCTCCCACTTCAAAGGCATCATTGATGATGTTGTCGATGTCGTCATCACAGGCAAACCGCAAGAAACCCTTCACATTGTCCCTTGTCGGTTCCTGTTCAGTTTTGTTGTTTAACCCATCCAAGTGAGGGGTTAACTGCTCAAAGGCGGCTTTGAAGTGTTGGAGACCATCTTTTTTTAGAAGTTTAGTCTTCTTGGAATTTAGCATTTCTAAATTCGTGGAGATGGTGTCCGCAAACTCGGACACAGCGACATGGGGGCGAGTCAACCACTTACACGAGTCCGGCTGTATACGTTTAAAGACTCGGTCCTCATCGGGTGCCTCCTCAACCTTGCCATATGGCCTTAAATTTTTTTTGCCAAATTATCCCTCCTTTGGGATATGGGGAAGTTCGTTTGAAAGGACTAGTCGTGGCTGTAATGATCTCGATTTCAATTAACCACACGAAGGTGTTAAACAGTAATACTTGTTCGGGGAAAAGTTCAGTAAGTTTAGAAATCAAAGCAAAGTGAGTAATTAGTAAGAAAGAAAACTTGAGAACCAAAATTATCAACGTAAATTTTCGCTAATGTACTGAACTATTAAATTGACGAAAAAAGGCAAATGTGTCAAAATAAAGACAAGTGTACACTAATATGTAAAGTAACCCTAAAGTAACCAGTTATCCTTCAATACCAATAATATTTCAAACTAATTGAGAATTGAAACGTAAAATCGCAATATATTTCACTAAGACGTAGGAAGAGTTGAAAACACAACCGCAACCGAAGAGCAACTGAGCGTGAATGACGGGATCGAAAGCGCGACGTCATTTTTATACCAACATGCCGCTGACCTTTGTCATGCGCGATACAACTCTTCAAGATTATGTCATTGACATCGATATACCGTTTTTGAAAGCGTTTTCGTTTGATTGCGATGAAGTTATATATATAGACTTAGTATATTATGCTTGCCCATCGCGGACAAACATACCAACATCAGAATATTATTCCAAATTTTAAAGATGAAGTCGAACTTCATAAAATATAATGCCACAACAGAAAGTCGACGTCCATATTTGTAAAGTCGAAGTCCAATTCTTTGAATTCGATGTTCACATTTGTAAAGTCGAAGTTCATTTCCTTTCCGGAATTTTTTTTATCATATTTCGACTAAAAAAAAACCCGCATGCATAATTATCATAATTATTACATGAAATTAAAACAAACTCTTCTGAAGCACTGGAATGGGCAATGGCGACAAGATGGTTGCCCAATCTAGAAGAGTTTTTTGACTCATATTATCGTGTTCTTGTTGATGGTATTAATCATGTAGATTTAGAAGATGATAGATCAGATTATTTCTCCAGGTGAATTGAAGACTATGAGCAAACGCTACGCGTTTTAGCTGCAAGATTACTTGAAGCTGTCCCTCAACGACCAACATTGCATTACAACATATCGCGACTTCTGGATATAACTGCTAACACCAGGGCAAGACTAGGGGACCGTGCCATAGATAGAGAAAACAGACAGTTTGCAGCCTCAGATGAAACATTTCAAGCCCCAGTAGAACAGTCAGAAAGTCAAGGAAGACCACGACTCGCTGTAAATGAAGATGACGTATCTGGACTTCGCCGTTTGGGATTTTCGTGGACAGATATCGGCAGCATGGTCGGCGTTTCCTCAAGAACGCTTCGTAGACGCCGCCACGAATCTGGTACGTTTACTGATTTTGCATTTTCGGATATCCCAGATAATGAATTGGATAACATTGTGAGAGGAACATTGCAGATTACCCCTCAAGCAGGCCGCAATCTTGTTCGAGGATCTCTGCTCAGCAGGGGACTACACGTGCAACGAAGAAGAATCGAAGCATCCATAGCAAGAGTTGATCCAGTTACAACAGCTTTACGTGATCGAAGAAGAATTATCAGGAGAATTTATAATGTTCCTTGTCCTAACTTTCTATGGTAAGAAGTACATGTAAGTGGCAAACTGTCAGGGCCGGTGGAGTGGGTTTTAAAGGGGGGGTGGCTAAGTAAATGACTGTTGCATTTCTGAGTGCGAGAAACCTGTAGGGGGTCCAGAGGCATGTATGCTGCCCTGTGAAATGTTTGATTTCTTAATAAGGTTCTGCAATGCCTATGAAATTAGAAACCATAATTTTTGTCTACCTCATCATGGTTTTTCAAGGTTGATTGTGTTCTTAGGAGCATCTTCTAACAATAGGGCTGACACTGTTCTTCGATTGTTTCGTAATGCCGTTGCACGCTATAACATTCCTTCCAGAGTACGGTCAGATTATGGAATGGACAATATTGATGTTGGCAGATTTATGATTGCCACACGTGGTTTAAGCAGGGGGAATTTCCTCACAGGAAGCTCGGTTCGAAACCAAAGGATTGAAAGATTATGGAAAGAAACCAATCGGATTATAGCTAGCCGATTTGTGAACATATTTCTGTATCTAGAACAACAGAGCGTTTTTAATCCTGATAGTGAACTTCATTTACTGGCCTTACATATAGTTTACCTGCCACTTGTAAACGATGCTTTACATGCATTTGTTGAAGAGTGGAATAGTCACCCTGTTACATCAGCTTGTAATTATACCCCTATACAACTTTGGGTAAGGGGCATGTTGAACAGTCGAAACAGTAGTTACTCTGCTGTTAATGATGTAATTACTAACAGACAGCAATTAGAGAATTTAGGTGTTGATGAAGACGGGCCTGTACCTCAACAACAGTCTGTTAGTGTTAATCATGTCGAAGTACCAGAACTTAACAGATGAACAAGAAAGGGTTGTACATGAGATAAGACAGAGATTTTCAACAGACACCAATGGAATAAGTTGTTACTTGGAAGTTCTTCAATATTTTTCTTCTGTTTTAGATATGTAACATAAACAATACCATTTATACCATTTATAGACTCATTAGTTGGTGAGTTTGTGTAACAATAACATTAACAGGTAAATGAAATAAATGTAAGCTAACAATTGAATGTGTTGATAATCTGCATTTTGGAATACAGATAGTTTGATAATACATGTACAACCCAGTGAACTCAATGTAAGTTAAAATGTGGTAACTGGAATGATAAGTTGATAACGTGTAAATGAAAGGGTGAGGCAAAAAGTTCCAGGCCCTTGTGCGATTTCAGTCTCCCACAAAATGTTTTTACACAACCGCCCGTCTTGAGCGACCTGCGAAGGCTCGAAAAAAGGCTTGAAAAAATTATTTATCAAATCATTTTGTCAGGCTAAACATGCATTTAATGGTTCCAGTTACCACATTTCAACTTACATTGAGTTCACTGGTACAACCATGCTGTCCAGCCAGTACGAATAGTTTTACTTATATTAAATGAAACCCTACAGATTCAAATAACAACGCATTATCCATTTGCTTTTTGAAATCTTCATGTCTGATGACCTACTGGTAGAGTTAGTACAGCAGAACATGTCGAGGCTTTCGGCATCTTCTTTGTTGTATCACTGTGGAATTGCACAGTCATTTCACCAATTTGTGGTTTGCCCGTTACAAACATACATAGGTCACCAAGAGTAACGCTTCTTTTATCTAAGAATATTCGTAAACAGACCACGTAAGTACAACACGTAAGTCAGCTTGAGAAACTCAAGAGTTTTTCTGAGTATTACCAACTGACACAGCTTGTACAGCAAACAACTGACAATCAGACAACAAGTAGTTATGGTATAAATATCTGAGAAGAGAAATAAATGAAGAAATTAATGTATAAAAATGTTTAAAAATGACTCTGAAGTTAACTTCAGTCTGATTTGAGTTTTTTCCCCGTTCATATTTCAAGCCATCCTGGAAATGGCGTGCGCACGTATTTTTTTTAACCAAAAGGCTTAAATACCTGACAAAGGAACGTTTCTCTCATTTTACAAAGAAAGATTTCTACGATCTTGCAAAGCAGCTGAGTTTTGATCGTCCCGTAAAGGGGAGTTTCGATCATTTCGCAATGGAGCGTTTCGACCATCTCACAAAGAACAGTTGCGATCATTTTGCAAAGGAAAGTCTTGATTGTTTCACAAAGGCGCATTTAGATGGTCTCGCACTGGAGCGTCTTGGTCATCTTACAAAGGTGAGTTTCGATCGTTTCACGAAGGAGAGCTTTTTTCATATCGCAAAGCAGAATTCCGACCGTGTCGCAAAGGAGAGTTTTGTTTCTCTCGCAAAAGAAAGGTTTTATCGGCAAAGAAGATTTTTCTGAGTGAAGACGAATTATATTTGATTATTTTCATTCATACCCTTTCATGCGTGTTATTTATCGCGCACTTAGAGGAGATTGTGATATCATACTTTATCTTGCTTCCGAAGAGACAATTCGTATTAACTATTTATTATGCATATCAAAATCCAGTACATATGATACGCGCATATGCCGAGGCGTTTTGAAAAAAAATATCGCACTCCATCGCACGTCTACATAGCTCAAGGAGTGCGATTTGTTGCACTCCAAGTTTTTTTCCTAGGATGGCCTTAATACGTCTGTTTTCTGTCCAAAAATCAAGCAGTACGATAATGTACATCAACTTGTACAGACCTTATTCATAAATGGCGGCTAAGTTATTCTTTTATAAGCATTTAAATTGGCTACCCTAGCCTCGTTTGAGAGTAAAAATCCTTTTGATTATTACCTTTTGCACAGCATTTTCATTCTCAGAAATGCCTATGTAATTGCTTGAGTCTGCTGTCATCATACTTCGTAGCAGTGATGGATCAATAGCACAGGATGTGGAAGTAGGAAATACAATAGATACCACATCAGGGCACATGGAGAGTAGCTTCAGCAACGAGAGGGTTTCCATACCACTTGAGATATCCGCCATTTCACACCTGCGTTTGTTGAGCACTTCATGCATCATGATTTGTTGGACAGCTACATGCGAATTTTCTTGGCTTAATCTTTGTCCAACAAATCCGGCAGAATCCAACAAGCCAATCACTGTTGGGTCTTCGTTAAGCTCTACAAACTGAGCTGCGCTAGATGCTTCCAAGATCTATAGAAAGCAAGAGAACCAAAAGCTTAAATTCTAGGCGAATAAATTGCTCACGCTGCGCAATAACTGCTGCTCTTCAGTATCATAAAAAAAACTACTTTTATATTTTTTGAGAGGTTGTTTGTTCAAACAATCAGTTGTGCATGCAGTGACATATAATATGAATTACAGATGAATTACATGGCAGGGTTTTTTAGTCATATAATTAAGTTCTAGATCCGATGTGTGACACAAATATACATGTACTGCATGGTACATGTAAGTCAGCAATAATAGAATTGATGTACTTAACAGATTGGAGATAAACATACTGTATGCTGCATAACTAGCACACATACAGTATGATTGGCCAGTGGCTTCCTAAAGCCTAATGAAGCCTAGTTATCATATGCCGACCGTCGGCGACATATGAGAACTACTTTTTTGATCGTCGGCGACATATAAGTTTCTTAGATCGGCGATGATTAGCGACGATCGCTGGAAACAAACTTTTTTGTTTTTGTCGCCAACGACACTTAAAACACGTTCTCATTATGCTGCCAATGTCGCAAAGCTCTCATCGCCCACCGTTGGCGACATATGAGAACTAGGCTTAAAGGTAATATGACTAATATCCACCAATTACATCACATACAATAGGTATCAGTTACTCAAGATCTAGTCTTCCAGACCTTTTACAATTGTCAATCACTTACCTTTTGGGCATAATCCCGGTACTCTAGGTCTTGTATGTTATCAAAACAGACAAGGGTTGCAGCATCATCAATACATCTTGTGGCAATGAATGGGGACAATATGATCAGTCGCACCTTCAAAAAGAGTAATTCCAGTGTTTGAATCCCCATTGGACATCCTTGTTAACACCAGATGGAAAAACTCCCTGGTTAAACCTCTGGCGTCAATACCTCTTTCATTCTCAAACTCAATTTCTGGAATACTTTTAAGACAGAATCCAGGTCTCTTGTACATTCGTATGACATTTTTAAGAAAGTTACGTGATTGTCTGTCAATAGCTATAACTTGAGTAGCAGTTCCCAAGATTTGGAGTCGGTATGAATTTAAAGCCAATGTAGAATTTTTAGCTGTTATAAGTGCCATATCCTCCTCATGGAAATCAGAGTTCTCTGTGGGAATACAAGATAAAATAAAGGATACTTTTTTGTGAACTGAAATAGAACATAAATGGGGATAGGGGTAGAGTTATGCTACGAGTTTTGATTGTGGTTACGATTAATGTTACAAAATTTATGGTCAAGTTGTCCACAGTGTTAAGTTGAAAATAAGGTTTGGAGCTAAGGAAGTAATTATGGTTCTAAGGCTTGACATTAGTGTTGTGGTTAGTTTAGAGTTCATGGTTAGGATTAATAGGGTTATGACTGTGGTTGGAATATAGTTGGGATTATGAAAGTTGAGCTGGATTAGGTTTAGGCCACATAAAAAAAAAAAGGTTGGTTAGCGTCCTTAGCTTTTGCCAAAAAGTGGGCGGGCGGGCGTTTTTTTTTTTAAATTTATACTATTTTTTAACGCCTTGGTTTTAGGTCCGAAACCAATCTCGTACCCAGACCCGCGCGTTCCATACTCACACGAGGCTCTGGTAACAGCCATTTCAGGGCCCGTTTTGATTGGCTAATCCAATGCGCATGCGCGGCTAAATATGAATTAATTTGAAATCTCTGAATTGAAATCTTGAATTGAAATCAGTGATTGGATTTGTTCCTTCAAGGCTTCAATACGTTTGGTGAGTTGTGAAGTGCGGTGAAGTGTGAACAGTGCAATTGTGAAAATGATAACTGCCTTCTCGTTTGTGAACGCTGTTCAAAAGGCCAAACAACGTGTAAATCTTGATGTGGAGTTACACAAGGAGCAACTACAGGCGCTTTTGACGATTGCAGTCGAAGGGAAAGATTGTCTTTGTGTTTTACCAACAGGGTATGGTAAATCCCTAATTTACCAGCTGTTGCCATTCGTCTTTGACGAACTTAAAGAGAAAGAATCTTCCAGCTGTGTTGTTGTTGTCTCGCCGCTGAATGCCATAATGGAGGATCAAATCTGCAAATTGGCGCCAGATTTATACAATGCTGCCGTACTGAGACAACACTCCACAGGGACAGGCACAGGAACTATTCCTGTAAATTTTAACATTGAAATTTGCAAGTTGTTATTTGGCCATGCTGAAAGTTTCGTAGACGATTCTTCTGTGGCAGCGCTACTGAAAGACGAAAAGTTGAAGAACAGGATAAGAGCTATTGTTGTTGACGAAGCACACTTTGTAATCCAGTGGTAAGTGTGTCTGTGTGTGTAAAAAAATCTAATCCTTTGACTGCTGAAAATGGTACAGTATACTGTAATTGCCAGATAATATGACCCCTTAAATGAATTTACAGTGTGTAATGAAAATGATTAACACCAGGCAAAGTGTGTTTGTGTGTGTCGATTTCAGTACCTTACTTCCTGGTTGGGATATGGTGTTTCTGGTTTCCCTAGCCTGTGGTCTTAGTATGGGTTGGCCTTGCATGGGTTTAGTTGGGTACAGCTTCTCATACGTGTTGCTTTCCTCCCACCCTCCCTTTCTCAGCCTCCTCCTTGGCGGTCTTGCTCATGGCTGGGGGTGTGGCTGGCTGTGAGTCCTGGCTTGGCATTTGTTGCCATTCTGCTTGTGCAGTTGTTGCAGGTCTGTGCTATATTGCCTGCATACTGGCAGCTAGTTGTTGCTGTCCAGGGTTTGTACTGTGCAGCATATTCACTTCTTGTACAGGCTTTGGGGTCTGTATTTGTGCTTATCTGCTACCACCTTGTCATTGTTTTTCTGTTTGTCTATGGTTGATTGGTCTGTGTTACGCTGCTCACCACTGGTTGGGGATGTGCTAGTTTGGGTTCGCAGCTGCTGCAACGTTGCTCGGTTGTGTGTGTTTTGTGCCAGTATATCTGGCCTGTTTACTCCAGGTGATAATGTACGTAGGGTGTGTCAACCCTTGTCCCTTGTAACTACTCTTTAAAATACCTATACTGTATCTATAAAAGAGTTTACATGTTATAAGCTTGTCCAACCTACAGTGTTAATGGCTTGCTGGCCAACATGCAGCTCCTAGGTGGTTTTATGCGACTCATGAACTTGTTTATATTATTAAACTAAAGTGTTTTAATTGTGTAACTGTACCTGTCTACCATATCTGGTGTAACGAAACACCATTTGCAAAACATTTCAAATCAAATGAATTATGAATCTTCCATTCTCCCTCTTAATGAACATAAAAAATCAAAATGGCTTATAAACAGACAAACTAAATTATTTTTCTCAGGGGAATTGCAGCGTCACTTGTCACACATGGCCCTGCAATTATCTTTTAGAATCATCCATTTGATATAAGTCACATTGACAATATCATTAACATATTTTGTATGGTTTGCATTTTTCCTCATTGAAACATACCTCAGCTGCCAGGCCACCATTACATGTATGTAGATGGCATTAACATGACTGAAATACATGTAAGCAGCATGGGAGCTTTCATGTAAATGAGGGGTTAAAATGATGGGCTAGGTTCTACTGGCTAGGGAATCCTATTTTCTTCTCTTTTTCTTTTCAAATATTTAGATTTAGTTGAGATTCAAATGAGATGATTTATGATGTCAAAAGGACAAATGGTTTACATGTACAAAACATTTTAACATAGTGAAAATTGAACAAAATCATTTAAAACTTGTCTTTAATGTTTAGTTGAACATTAAGGCACAGTTTCAAGTGATTTTGCTCATCATTAACTTTAAAGATAAACTTAACACAATTCTAATACATGAATTGTATGCTAAAATGTTGTATAAACTTTTTGATGTCATAATTAGGTATCTTATAAGTATTTGACTATCAAACATGAAAGTGTTGTAATTTTATAATTAGTTTTTTTATGATATTTTTTTTCTAATTAAAACAAACTTTATTTTTACTTCATAGGCACTTTGTATAGGTAATCGCATGGGGCTGAGGAAAATTAGGGTTTAATTTCACAAGTATTTTCAAAATTTTACAAAATTGCCCAAGTTGCTAAGCGATGAGGGTAATTTGTAAGATTTTGAAAACACAAGTGAAATTAAACCTTAATTTCATGAAAACTCATTTGATTGTGTGTTAATAATATAGTGGGCAAAATTATTGAAGAGCTATGTTATGTCCAGAAAATGTTGAAGTACATGTGACATGTGTACCTTATCACAGTCAGTGCTCAGCAACATTCCAATTTTCCTTGCTCTATCGACTATTGCTGTGCCTGTTTCTTTTCTTTTCTTTTGTAAACACAGGCAAAAGTTCATAAATTTTCTAGTGTATTCATTTTCACTAATAGTTTACACTCCTTCAATAGTTTAAATTAGTTCAAAGTAAACAAAAAAGCATAATTTTCAGACCAAAAAAACTTGCAGATTTGTTGGAAAAAAGTCAGTTCTCGGAGGTTCACTGTTGCTAAGTAACAAAGCGACCAATCACATGCAAGTACTGCTGATGAGATCAAGGAACCAATCATATTCGAGTAATTTTGCCCTGTATATTATTAAATCTAATAATTACACATTGTAAAAATGAAAGGTGTATAATTTATACATACATTCCTCAACCAAAGGTAGAAAATACAAATATATGCATTTTCTTTACAACTTCAGGAAAGATTTTCGCCCAGCCTATGCCAACTTAAGTACTCTTGGGTCATTGTTACCACATGCACCAATCTTGGCTTTGACAGCAACAGCAAATACCACCTACCGGGAAGAAATAATGGAGAGTCTTGGAATGAAAGAGCCCACGACTATCGATAGAAATCCTGACCGTAGGAACATTTATTATTCAGTCCAACAGCGACCCAGTACTGGCGATGAAAAGGTGACTGACCCAATTAAATATCTTGCTGCAGAACTTCAAACAAAAAAGATTGACATGCCAAGAACTATTGTTTATGGTAGTCTTGCAGTTTGTGGTGAGTGCTTCAGTTTTTTCCAGTCGTTTCTTGGTGATGAGCAGTACTTTCCACTTGGGAGTCCACCTATATTTGACAATAGATTGTTTGCACAGTACCATGCACAGTATCCAACAAAATACAAGGATGCTTTGGTCAAAAATCTTGTTAGTGGTGCAAGCAAGGCAAGAGTACTCTTTGTTACAATTGCATTTGGTGTTGGTGTTGATTGTAGAGATGTTGAACAGGTGATTCACATTGGTGTTCCATGTACAATGGAAGAATTTTTTCAAGAGACAGGGAGAGCAGGCAGAGATGGCACCCAGTCATTTTCTTGCTTATACTACAATGGTCATGATCTTTCTAAGGGAAGAAAAGCCCTTTCTACAATCATGTACGAGTATGTTTGTACTGTGTCATGTAGGAGGAGGGTTATACTAAGGCATTTTGAGGCATCAGTTCCTGAATATTGGAGTGACATATCCAGCCATAACTGTTGCGATAATTGTGCTTTATCTTGTCAATGCAAAAATTGTTTTGGTAGCAGGCAGTTGGACAGTCTGATTCCATCCTTGGCTAATACTCAATTAAATGATGCAGCCATGCATGTTTCAACCAGTTCTAGTGTGGTTGTGGTTGGCCTTGATTCTTCAACAAGTCAACAGCTTCGATCTGATCTTCTTCTGTTCAGGATGTCACTGTCACCCGATTCTACTTCATTTGGAATTTCATTGACAACTGGATTCAGTATGGAACTCATTGATCTTGTTGAAACCAAGTTTACCCAAATTTATTCCCTACAAGATGTTTTTGATCAACTCCCTCTCTTCTGCACAACACATGGTGAACAAATATGGGACATTATAAAGAAATACAAGAAATACATGTAATTATTTATGTTGGGTAAATAAAGTACAGTTGAAGCTTGTTAGCGACCACCTGTGGGGTGTAAAAACTTATCGTAATTACAGCTGGTTGCCTACGAGGGCTCAAAAACAAAGAAATAGCACAGTTTGTAAATCTCAAAGGTGGTTATTGTGGGAGTTGGTCACTTACCAGAGTTGTTGCAAGGAGAACTTCAACTGTAAAGACATTTATATTTGTGAAAATGTCAAGATGGTTTTAAATTGCTTAACATGTACCTTTCCAACAACTACAAGTACTGTACATGAGCTTTGTGCCAGTATGAATTACAGCCACTGGCTGTAAGATTGAGTAGTTCATTTATAACAATATATAGTCCAGTCCTTTATAACAATATGTAATAATTCCAATATAACAACAGTACATTGTGGTTGAGTTTATAAGCACTTTAATCTTCATCACTGCCATAGCTGAGCTGTTCTTCTTCTTCTTCTTCTTCTTCTTCTTCTTCACCAAGATCAGCTTCCCATGCAACATCAGGGTCTTTGGTTAATTTTTGTTTAGTTGATTTCATCCATTTTTCTAATTTAACCATGTCAATGCCTTCGAACACACTCTGTGACAATGATGGGAAAGTTGGATGTGCCCTGCCGGGTTTCTTGTCAAAGACCCCTAAGCCATTGATGATTCTGGTCATATCTCTGACATCTGATTCAGCATTTCGGTGTGTGTGTGCTGTGGATTCCGGTGGGACATTTGATACTTTGTCAAACTGTTCAACAATTCGTTGAAGACCACTTGCAGCGCTTGTTGCACGATCCATAGCCTTTTCGTTTTTTTTGGGCACCCATGCCTTTTATAAGCTTTTTAGTAAACTTGACCAAGTGCTCTTGCTTGAGATCATTTGGACAATTTCCTCCCTTGCCTCCTTTCCAATTGACGAAACGACCATGGATGATTCTCGCTGCCATTTGTTCTGTCATCTGACATTTTACTTTGCTGATTAGTCGGAACATTTCAAATGCGTATTTCTTTGCATGACTGCCTGTCCTAAACAGGAGAAGTAGTAGTTTGCAGTTCCGTATTGCCCGTTCACCATCTCCTTCTTTTTCTGTGTCGTTTAACTGCATGATTATTACACCAAATTGAATTACCCACAATGCATAATTGAGCTGATGGTCGTGTTGACTTTCAGGTTTCTCAAAATCGTCCAGTGTACAACTTGTTGTATCTAAGAAATAAATTTGCAAATAATGTTTAACAAGTATCTGATGTATAATAACTCTTTCCCGCCAAAAAAAGGCTTTTCATTGTTAAGTTTGTCTAGCATTATCCTACGGCATATATATACAGTGAAACCCGAGTTTTGCGACCACCCCTGGTGCCACGTAAAAGTGGTCGTTAAGGACAGGTGGTCGTTCAGACAGGTAGTGATGTGACGTCATAGCAGCCATTTTGGCAGCGCCGCGACTCGTACTGTCGTTCACTTCCGTTTTTGCGCTGTGTTTTTGTTACGTTTCAGATTCAATTTTTGCGCTGGTTTGGTCTTGTTAAAAGCTCTTGGCTTTATTTACGATCTTCCAGTAGTATTTTTTAGATGTGAACACTCAGTTTTGTCACTTTCCTTTTCAAATTAAAAAGCCGTTGTAAAATATACAAACGTGTCGCAGTAAACGATCGTCAAGATCAACTTGTCTAAAGTTAACAAATATTACTCATGGTTTGGGATTGTTCAGTCATTGTATTAACTCTCAAACATCAACTAAAAAGTATTTGGCTTTGGCAGGAGAAATTCACACAGATTTTCATCAAATAATGCTCAAAAGAGAAGCAAAACAAGACTAAAATGCGGTAACACGGCAATTGTGCAACACTTCCGGTTTCTTGTTTTCACATGTGGTCGCATTCGCGTTTGTTTACTATGAAAAAACGGGTATTTCTTTAACGTATTTCGGCAGTTTTACGTTGAGTTGGTCGCTCATAACAGGTAAATATCTTGTTTGGGACACAAAAAACCGGTCGCTGGTCGCGTAAGGCAGGTGGTCGCTCATTGCAGGTATATTTCAACTACAAATCGTCTGTGCCAGAAAAAGTGGTCGTATATGACAGGTGGTCGTAAAACATGGGGGTCGCAAAACTCAGGTTTCACTGTATATACACAATATTAGATGCACCGACTTAAGCACTAAGGATAATTTTTTCTATGTCGCGTAACATACGCTCAAAACTGATTTCTATTGATAATTATTAATTGATAATTATTATATTCATAATTATAGAATTTTTTTATCTTTTGATGTTTCTCAACCCCCATACGTACATAAAAAAATTGTTGACTTTATGAGCTACACAGTAGTGTAAAACAAAGAAATTTTGAGTGGCACGCCTAAAAGAAAATGTTGTGTGAACACAAGCAAATTTTGCATTGATTACTGTAAATATGGCGGTTCAACATTTTTGTTGCATACCCACGTTCATAATTATGATTTTTTATGTTTCTCACCGCCCAAATGGTCATAAAAAGTTTGTTGATTCTAAGGTACACAATAATGCTAAATTAAGGAGGTTTTGGGTGGTACGCCGAAAAGTTCTAAGGTTTTGAGCGCTTTTCACCGAAAATACGTGAAATAGAAAAAATTCTCCCCTTAAACAGTTAATACATTTATGGTAACATCTACTAATACAACAGCACACATTTGTATACTGATTCTGAAATTGTAAATAAAATTGGTCAAATTTTAATCATTTATATAAAAAATCAGTGTGAAACAACACCTTTACTATCATTAAAGACATTAGTACTTTATTTAACATTTCTGAACTGTTCCCACAATCCACTTATACAGTATTTTTGGTTTGCAGAAACATTTCAGGATCTTAACTTATATTACTGAGTATAGTTATACTGTAGCGTACCTGGGTTTTTTCTTTGTGTATTATAGACAGCTACTAGGGAAACCGGCCATCTCACCAATCCTCCTGGCTTTAGTGGCTGATCAGTTCCAAACCCTACTGCTCCAGGTTTAAGTACTGTTCCAACATTGCAAACCAAATAATCTTGATCTCCACTAACTTTGAAGGCAAGAGCTTGAAATTCATAGTTGTCCATTTCTTTTGTTAGCAAGAAAACTGTTGAGCCTGAATAATTATGTAAAAGAAGATAGGAATAATAAATCAGTGGCGCATGAAGCAAGATTAAGTTGGAGGCGGAACTGATTGAGTTTACAAGGGCACTTTTGCCTGCTCGTTATTTAGTTAATTAATCCTTAAATAGATATAGAACCTCCATCAGAAAATGGTGCCTATACTTTTAAAGAGAAGTCATAAATATAGTATTAGTTATGTTATGAAAATTTGGCCACGTTTGGATCCCACTTCGGGTCGGTTTTTGCGCTTTGCAAATTGCGAAACAATTTTGAAAATTTCTGAAACTCGAATCAGTTCTAAAAATTACGAAAGAAAAATGTAGTGAAACGTAGCGTAACTTTTCAAAACATAACGCAATGTTTCTGAGCATAATGTAACGTCTCATGGCGTGGCGTAACTTTTTCTAACGTAGTTCTTCTAACGTTACTTCTTGGAACGTAGCGTGACTTTTTCAACTAGAATAACTACTCTAAACGTATAGCGTAACTTCTCAATACTTAAGCAAGAAACTGCTGAGTCTGAGAACGTAGCTCAACTTTTCGGCAGAACTTAAGGTATATATTTTTATCTACCGCAATTATGTTGTCGCGCTGTTAAGTGAAGTTAAGTTAAGTTATTAAGTTAAGTTAACAATAAAATGCGCTCGGAGCCAATCAAAACGTAGAAGAATGAAACGACAACCGACGATAAACCACCGAGGCCAACATAACTATTGTACACCAAGTATTTCATAGGTCATTAAGCACCAAGCGTCAGAGGCACTAGCACACCCAGGGTTGTTAGGAAATGGGAGGGAATTCATAAAATTAAAAAATTTCCACTGTGTTTCAAAAACACAGTGGAAATTTTTAATTTTATGGTTTTGTATTTTTCGCTCTTGGCAAAATAATTAGGCTGTACTATTACTAACCTGGTGGTGCGGTCTGAGGTTTGATTGCATCTTGTTCTATACGTTGCTGCTGCGAACATTGTTGCGGTGGCTGCTGTCCATGATCTAAAGCAGGTGGTGCCTGTGGCTGTTGTCTTTGACCCAAAACAGGTGGTGGCTGTTGCTGCTGTCTTTGATTTAAAACAGGTGGTGACTGTTGTTGTGATCGTTCTTTTTGTTTTCTCAGAAAGTTGTCAACTTCTGGTTCAAACATGCAGAACTGATCGACAAAATGGCCAATAATTTCTTCTAAGAAATTTTGTTTTCCATCGGAGGAAGGAACTGTGATGTTTGTTGGCATTCCATTAAGGTTTTCCATCCCTGCATAATGTAGAAATGCGCTAATAATGTATGCTGTTGCAGTATCTAATAGCAAACCTTCAGCTGCTGCATAATTGCTTTTAACATTGGCTTTGACATTCTTTCTTCCATGAACATTTCTGAAGTAATGTAATGTGCCAGGTTCACGACCAGACTTAACACTATATAAATGCTGCCAACATAGCTAGAAAGATAAGAATAATGTCTTGCATTAACTACCGTATGGTACATGTTGGGTTTTTTTCTAATCTGTCAAGACAATGCTACTAAAAATAGATAAATCAAAATATTAGCTATACTGTATTAACATGATTTCGTTTCAATTGTGTTCAACAATTTTAACAAGACTAGTTACTTTATAAAAAAAGTTACACCTTACACATGTCATGATTGGTTATAATTTAAATACTGAGGAGTGGGTGTTAGTGACTTGACTAAATTAATCCTTCCTTTTTGCGTATACTGGTTGCTGTAGCAGTGTAGCCCGGTTGTATGTTTGTGGGTATATATGTTTCGTCAATCACGTTATCAAGACTAGAGACCTATAATCGGCATACTTCAGAAGCCTTATTCGTATGTTCAAAGGGTTTACAAATTAACATGTACCAGAACAACAAATAGAAGTAAATTTTCGCTTCAGGAAATGGATATTTTCACCTCAAGAAATGACACCAAGAATACAGTTGTGCTCTGTCTATATAAAGTTTTAATGTATGTATTCACTGTTATTTTCTACTAAACTACTAATTAAGCAAGAGAGCGGTGAGTGCATATTTACATGCAATACATCCCTCGTGTCCAGTAATTCAGCATTCTTCTGGATTGTCTATGGTTTTAGTTAACAATTTACATTCAATCATTAGCCAAATAAATGCCAGTATGTGCATGTACACAATGTGTACCTATTTTTACTTAATATGTACAAGCAGAAGATGACACTGACTTAAAAACTTATCAGCTACTTTTTTTGTCCACCGACAACACTTTTTTTAATTATTCTAATTTATATCTTATGCAATTTAACCTAATTAACACATATTTCCTCTTGAAAATGAAGAGATTTACTACCCTTTGACTCCAAAACTGGCTCTTTTTTATATTATTTTACTTCGTCAAATACCAGATGAATGTGATCACTTTGTCTAATACCATGCATTTTCTCGTCAAAGGATAGCTGCATGCTAGAAGGCAAATGGGTTAATTTTTATATTATTTTTAATTATATGTGTATAACTAAGAAAAATAACTATGGACACTTACATTTAGCAGACTTTGTTTTGCATGCCAGTACTCTGCAACTTCTGACACATTATCAAACCTTTCTTCTGCCTTGTCACAACCTCGCCTTAGTCTTTTTGCACCCGTTATTCTTTCACGACCTAAAAGATCTCCTCCAAGGGGCAACTGAATAAGAGTACCAGAAGTCCCTTCAATAAAAAAGAATGCATATAAGGACAACATTAAAATGTCTAACCAGTATAATGCACTGAATGCTTTAAGTAATATATCATACACGAGAAGCCGTATTTAAAGAGAAATTTGAGGTAAAACTTGTCTTAATTTATGGGCGTTTATTACCACATATCACAACAATGTCTCAGTTACTGATTCATTATGTTTTCCTCATGAATTATTAATGAGTTTGAGAATCAACTGTATTAAGGTGGCTCGATAGTCTAATTTGTCTAAATCATGAGAAATTACGTATTTTCTTTATGAAAAGTTTTACACACTCATGAGCTTTAATTATATTAGGTAACTAAAATGAAGCTCATGAGACAAGCTGTGCAAAACTTTTTATGGGGGAAAACAATAATTTCTTGTGATTTAATTAGACTGCTGAGCCACCTTAATGTTTCTAATTGGTTTAAATTATGTGGTATTTAATTTATTAACTGCACTATATAAGTATATGTTACATAACACTACTTTCTAGCTTTGCTGCAAGTCTGCAACAGGAAGTTATAGAATAAATATGGGAATGTAGTGAACAGATATTTCAAAATCAATATTTTGAATGTTGGAGATAATTATTGAGACATACACTGTATGTAGAGACCAGTGTAAAGCCCTGCAACAAAACGCAGGCAATATTGCTTTTGGAAACGCTTTAAAATGAAGATTACCTGTGATTTCTTTGACAAATGACTCAACAGAGTCAAGATATTCTATCACATCTGGAAGTTTGTTCTGGTTGTATTGTTTTACAGGGAGTGAAATAACTATTGATTTCTGATTCATTTCTTTACTAAATGCATGTACAATATGATCTGGAGCCAGCTTTTTTAAGTTTCTGAACCATGGAATATACTTAAGTAGAATTCTGTAAACCAAAATAATGTAATCATTCCTCATTTCCTGTTGTTCTTGGTGGGTCAGTAAATACTCTTTTAAGTCAAAATCTTCCAACTTTCTTTGTGGTTTGGTGTTATCAAGGTTTTCTGTCCATACACGGTCAAAAGTCAGGAACTGGCAAATACAATGTTTGTCAGTGTTATTGACACCTTGTAACATCTCCCCTGCAGATACTCTGAAATCTAAATTGTCAAATGTTAATCTTGGCTTCAATCCTTTTGCCATCTCTTCCTGCACAACATTACACAAATGAGCACCAACATCATCCATGATTCTTAGCCAATTTTGATGACTTTGACATACTTTTAGTGCATTCATTCGTTTCATTGTCTGAAAAAAACCAAAAACATTTTAAAACTTTTACAGAAGCTTAATACTGTAGTGGACCCAAATTCAAAGTTTGCAACAGTCAAATAAGTCAATATTGTCAATGTGGGCATAAAATGCACGGGAAACTGGGAAACTGCACGTGTCGAAGAGAAATATATTTGCTTTTGACGCTCCGCGTGAAATTGACATTTGTCTTTGTCTGAGAACTCAAAAATATTTGGATGGTCTTCACTCAGTCTCTTGTGTTACTGTAGCCTATTCGAAGGGAAAGGAGCCTACAACTATAAACAAAACACTGCGATAAATTGCAGTATTGCATTTGAAAATTAAACGCCAGAGAACAAGAGCGGCCTAATCAAAACAAATCCTAATCGAAGATGCAATCCAACAGGTAAACCACTTTTAAACAACTAACAGCAGCATGAATGCGTCTTATTGAAATGACAAAACTTTGATTCTAGCTAGCTCTTATTAAATGGCATCTAATTTAGTGTCTACGTTTAGTTACGATCTCTTGTCTGTCCTTCGTTTGGTTTTGTAAGAAACGCCGATCGACGAATACTTGTCTCGAAATACAACTCTACGGCCCTTTGAGTGTAATCAAATATTACCAAAAATATGACAATAACTACTTACTAAATCATCTTTGCTCTCATGAAAAACATAAATTGAGTAATTTGCTGCAAGGATTGCTCAGATATCGGTCATATCGAGGGACTGCTTCGCTTGTTGAATTTCGTGGCCCGAAAAACAAGGTTGTGAGCGTGCAACTGAGCACTGAATTGCAAACGCGACTCGTGAACTATAAATTAATCCACGGAAATGCTTTGCACGACTCTTTTAATACTCATTTTTGAAACCTGGACAACACCTTTGTCGTTTAATTCTGTTTATATATTACAAAATATATGATATTTGGTGCTTTTGCGTAACGAAAGCATCTCTTGTTAGTCTTGAACAATATAAATATAAAAAAGGTACAATAGGACATGTTGCATGAGTGATCTATTACCAAATCGTCGTGTCTTGTCATATGCATGCATTCGTCGCGTTTTGAAGGCCGATCTTTTTCAATAATATGTTTTTACTTAGACGTGCTTAAAATACAGTAACTTTGTTAAATGTATAAAGGTCTTACAAGTAAATTCACCCCTAGCTAGTTTTTCTTTTCATGAAGTGATTGATGTTTCTGAATGATGTTATGTGGCGGCTCTATTGTTGACATCGTTAGTTTGCTTTCTTTTCATCAATTTATAGCGTAAGGACATAAAAAAATAGTCAATAGCAGAAAGCTATTGCGTGAGTTAAACCCAATTCAGATTTTTTTCAAAAAAACGAAACACGAATTGATTTAGTGTAGAATTTTTGTTGCAAAGTCCTGCTATTAAAAAATATATAATACGACAAAGCTAAGACATCAGACGTCGGCTATCAAAAATATCATAATAAAACATTTTGTTAGAAATGTCATAGAGCATTTTTGACAATATTTGTTACGTTTAGGACACCAACCACCGCCTGTTTTTGAACTGTGTGATATATATATCGTAACTGCGATACTATATATGTATATATACACAACAATTCAGCAAGTAATTTTTGACCACATTAACCACTAGAACCATATGTTTAATAATTGTAAACGAAATTAGTTACCTTCGGATTTCTAGGTCCAATGCTGTTCAAGACGTGGTCGGCCGCTGGATGTTGACAAAAGAATTCAGGAAATATCCTTTTTCTTGCTTGCGTTGAATTCGAAGAAGCCAACGATTCGGTGGCAGGTTTCGGGAGGATGCGGCGAAAAGTTCCTTCGAGATTCTTCATCGCGGGAGAGCTCGGCTTTCTGCAACGTTTTGTCCTTTGACCATCTATCGTTTTAGTTGGAGTTGTACTTTCAGTCATAATTATAAAATTATGGCTATACGTTCACTGGCTATACACTGTCCGAAAGTTGCGTTTCAATAATTGAAAATAAATGTTTTATTTTAAACCTAAGTCATATTCTAATTGAATAATTAACAGTCAACCAATCACAACCACAAATATTTGCATATTTAGCCGCGCATGCGCATTGGATTATCCAATCAGAACGGGCCCTGAAATGGCTGTTACCAGAGCCTCGTGTGAGTATGGGAACGCGCGGGTCTGGGGACGAGATTGGTCCGAAACTGGATTTACTTGCGCAGTACAGATATTTCTTGAACTTTTTTTATATATTTCAAAATATGATTCATACCGTCAATTTTCGCACGCTTTATAGATATTCTAGAACAAGTTTTTTAAATAAAAGACTGATTTAAAGATTTACTATATTGGAAGTTAATATCTTGCACATTTAAATTTATTAACACAATTGACTACAAAAATACTGCATATATTAATTCAATAATCTACATATAAAATACTTATAATTGTGCCATTGGAAGAATATATTATTTACAGCTGAAAGTTTTACGTCAAACATATCTGATATATAAAACGGTTTAATAAACGGTAGTAAGACACAACCGCAACTCTATTTTTTCTTCCCGTTTTACATATAAACGGTTCGATCTATTAAAAAATATCCTTCCAAATTTGGCTAAAACCAACAAAACACAACGTTTTTCGAGAAGTAAATTGGCTTTTCTTATACACGAGAAAGCCACTCTCGGAAGAGCGCACTGCATGCGCATTGTTTTAAACATGGTTGCGAAAGTCTAAATGATTGTCTGAGTATACAGAGGTAATACACGGTTGAAATCTTATCAGTGTTCAACAGTCACTTT
This sequence comes from Paragorgia papillata, assembly GCA_035771165.1. Lineage (NCBI taxonomy): Eukaryota > Metazoa > Cnidaria > Anthozoa > Scleralcyonacea > Coralliidae > Paragorgia > Paragorgia papillata. The sequence continues at coordinate 207,302 of JAWNZC010000090.1, forward strand.
TGGTTTGATTTTTTCCCCCTTCTAGCAATTGCACCTTTCTTCAGTTGAATACAGTCCTGGCACTGGGGATAGTGACCCTCCTTTTCTAAAAGGTCGTCTTCAGCACCACAATGTATACAAATTAGTTGAAATCCTGCAGAGTAGTATGTGAATTCAATATCTGAACGACAGGAAAGATTTGCTCGTACATGAACATTCTGGATAACACTTGTAATGTTTATATTCTCATCCTCTTCATCATCTTCCTCATCCTCATCTTCGACACTTAAAACAACAACACTTCAAGTTCGTCACGTTGTTTCTTCGACAGCCTTTTCTGTGCGTGCATGCAACGCCACTTTCCGCAGTCTTCGCACTGTATAACAGTTCCCACGTTTTTGGCAGTCTGGGCTGTCGGGTTAAACGGACACTTGTGCCCTTTCTCCAAAGCAGCCTTGCCAGATGGCAGGTATTCCTCTGTAGTTTCCACCTATATAAAACAACAAATTGAAAATAATCCGAGACACTGTATATATCATACGGATGCTTAGTTCAATCAATTGAAATATGCATATGTACCTTTCCATACAGTTCGCCAAACTGTTTGTATTTCTCTCCTGCTGGCATAGGATCTGGCAGATGGTAGATATCTTTGAAGATTTCCTCTGGCAGACGAGGAGCTTGGCATACATTACATGTTGACTTGCCGCACTTCAGAATACTGAACATGTACTGTCGAACTTTACAATGGCTTTCCAAGAACAATTTCAGCTCTTCCTTTGTCTTGATATCTTTCTTGGTACGTGTTTCCTTCATCAGGGAGTTGTCTATCTGTACAGAAAAATAATTTTGTTGAACGATGTTTTTATACCATCAAAGTTAAGGATTTTGTTATATTATTTAAAACACTCACCTTCAATACATTTTCCCATAAGGAATCAATTTCTGCCTCTGAAGCAGGATCATGGGTCTCGAAGTGATGATCCTTCAACTTTAGCCTCTGTATCATGGAAGACATTAGAGTCTTCGTAGAATTTACAGAGCCAATAACCTCTTCTTGGATCTCTGGATTTTGGATGCAAGGGCACGGATAGACTTCAAGCTGTTGCAACGTTTGAGCTCATCCTCGTGCGCAACAACCTCACGCATGCTGCCAACTCCCTGCAAAGCGAGGTTGATAATGCTCATGATCCTCTCAACCAGATTTTTCCAACTATGTTGTGGTGGTGTACGCACAGCACAGATGAAATCTAAGTCCAAGTCCAAGAATATTGCCATGAGAGATAGCTGCACTGAAAGGTATGTAAGGCGATGATCAGGACCACCATATGTATAGATGACAAGAATAGGCTTAACTGGACCCAGACGTTTTAAGGTTTGCTGGAGTTCAGTCATATGGCGAATAGGTGAAGATGGCTGAAACGCGTTTTCTTTGAGTATCACAAATACTCTTCCCTGATAGAAACTCTCTTCAATGGTTTCTGGTACATCAATCGCCAAAGATACACTAGGAGTAAGGCTCAGACGTGTGAAATCGTGATCAGCCACAGCAAATTTCTTTGACATGGAAACAATGACGCTCTTTCCCCTCTCTACTGAAGCAACAGGGCACCCAGTCTCTCCAACCTTCACTGTATGCTTGTTGTCCAGACTCATAAATGATACATGGTCACGGAATTTCTGCCAAATTCCCTTTCATAACGGAATAAAGCGGAGGCATAATGGGCATCTACATGGTGTGCGCGGACCTGGCGTGCTTGTACCATAAACTTTACTTTCAGTTTACCAGTGTATCTGCTAGCAGTTTTTGCACAAGGTCACCTTGGCCAGAATTGCATTCTCAACCACTGGATACTTGGGATTGGTGTACCTTCAGGACACTTTTTTACCACTTCTTCGTGCAAGTCTCGCACGCTAAGTGCACTAGCAAGGTGAGTTATAACATCTCCTTCTGCAACAGTATCGTGACGCCTTTCATCAACAGCTGTTTCAATGGTAGAGGAAATGTATGACTGGCATTGCTTCCACAAAACCTATTTAAAGACGTATTTGTTTTCACTCACTCATGTTTTATTAAACAGAAAACGAGTCGAGGTTTATAATAACTTAATGCGCAGGCATGGAACATGTAAGGGTCTGGGTACGAGAATAAGTCCGAGGTCTGAACCCTTCCAGGGCAACTCCAGGGCATGAAGTTCGTCGGCAATTGCAAAGCGCAAATCACCATTTTTAATACTACACGTAAAACGCTGTTTTGAGAGTTTTTGCACCAAATTTATAGGGTTTTTTGAAAAATAAAAAAAAATAAAATTTGGAGGTCGGGGGCTTTTCTCAGGTCGGGCGGGGACGCTAAACAGGTAAAAAAAATTTATGAGGCCTTATGGGTATACCATTGTAATATGATATAGGATACGCATGCTCTGAGCTATATATGTTATGGTAATAGATGATTAAAGACAGTTACTAACCAGACATAGACTATGCAGTAGATATTACAACCATTAGAGCTAGGGTTAGGATATATTACAGTTACTGTAGGTACAGTATGATTGGGGTTATGGTTGATACTGAGGTTACGAAAGGTAATAATTGAATTAGTTTTGGTGTGGGTTGGATTATGTTTATGATTCGGTCTAATATAAATATGGTTGGGTTAAGTTTAGTGGTTAGATGCTAGGTTAACCATTGCTATTTGTGTCTTCAGCAGATTGTGGTGTTGAATAACGATGGTGATAAAAGTGAATTAGGCAGAGGTTTGGATAAATGCAGTGAAGAGTATAATTATGTTCACAGAACTCCAATACTCACAATCTCTCCCCCAGACACACTCTTTCTACTACATGTACTGTATCTACTTTATGTTGTGATTGTTGTCTCAATACAATGGAATATTCTAACACAACACTTACAATAAAAACCTCCTGCAAACATGCCAATCAGTAATCACAGCATGCATAAGATACAACATATTATATATTATTAAAAAACTCAATAATTCATGAGGAAAACACAAAGAAAAATCATAACTGTATCGTGGTTTCATATCTGATAAAATTTTCTCCTGATTTACATAAACTTTAGCTTTGATTTTCTCGCCTTAGACAACGTTATTTTTCAAAATTACTACGCCAACGAACTTACCAAATGGTGATCGTTTTTTAAGCCATTCAAAACACTCGCAGAACGTGTTTTATCAGATCTAAAACACTTGGCTTCGCCTCGTGTTTTATATCTGATAAAACACTCCTGCTCGTGTTTTAAATAGTACATAATGTATCTTACCAGATGAACTACCGGTACTTCCATCAAGAGCAGAATCCAGAATTTCATTTATTGCATCCTGCAGAACATTTCCATGTTTCTGTGCAGCGTTAGCCAACTGTTCGGGATCCCTTCCAACAAAAATTTGCTTCAGTGCTTCAAGTGTTCCATTATAGCCAGAACGTTCCACATTGAAATGGTTGTCACCTTGAGGGTGGTTTACTTCTTGATAATTGGTAGGACCTTGTTGAAAGTTGGCAGCTGGATTAATGGGATGTTCTCGAGGATTGGCAGCTGGCTTGGTGGGAGCTTGAGGGCTGGCGTCTTGAGTGTCACCACTATTTAGTCTATTTTGCCCTTGGTGGGAATTGTCAGGTTTGAACCAATTCATTATTTCGGACAGTGAGTCGTCAGAGTTGTCCTGTTGCTAACAAAAAATATAAGCAAGGTGTAAGCCTGCACAAGACTGCAAGTATATGTGTTTATTTGAAATTGGGAAATTCAGTGAATTACCCTAGTCCAGTTCCAGACCCACTTTCCCCCGCGGAGAAAAGAGGGTCTAGTCTTTTTTGCATGCGCATGCGCCATCTATGTCCAATCAAGTGAATCAATGCGTTCACGCCGCTGGGGAAACCCTTGGCGACTATTCGTCCAGCATTTACTAAATTGTAAACAAAGAAATAGGTGATGTGGCGTTCGACTGGGAAATGTCGTATTTGTAAATTATGGCGATTATACACCAGCTGCTTTGCTGTTTTTCGAGATTAGGAAAGATAAACCCAAACTGTCTTGCGAAATCAGGATCCGGAGATATTAATATAAGATGACAATAGATGACTTGCAACGGCTGTCTAAAGGTGTGCAATCTGATCAGGTTTTTCTGCTCCGGTTTCGGTTCTGGTAAGACGTCGTTTCCGCAGGGCCTTCAGTCCGCTAAATTGTGAACCTGTCTAGGAAACGCTGATATATACCTCTTTCATAACTGTAAAGATTTACACGGTGTTTTTAAACATATTACACGTTTGACTTGCGCCGAACGAAGTCAACGCAGACAGATCAAATTACACGCATTCACGAAGATTCATATAAAAGTGATGGAAAAAATTGTCAATTTGTGATCACAACACTATATGATCGGAACTGAATACGAGTAAATGAAGGTATGTTTGAGACTCTTGCGTACTTTGCAAGAAGCAGTGACCGCGCAGTGTGACAGAGAATTACCGACTCCCGATACTCACATTTTATAATAGTACAATTTATTACATAAAAAGCGGTTATAGACGGTGAACTGCATAGATTTTAGATGACAAAATATAGGTTTTCGTCTCGTTCGAAACCGAGCAAAAGTGAAACATTACTATTTTATCGACATCATTTCAAGAATATATTGCTATCATTTATCAAAAAAATATAGATAATTAAACTACTTCGACAACACTTACAACTCCCAAAACATAAAACATGAAACACCTTGTCCTTTGTATTTTATATAATATTTTGGATTTTCACAGACATGATTCGCAGTTCGATTTTCACAGACATGATTCGCAGTTCGCAAATCAGAATAGCTGAAAATACTCCAGGGATTTTCTGAAACCAGTTGTCAAATGAAAGAAGATATAGTATCTTTATTTTTTACCATGCGTCTGATGATATCGCCTGTAGTTGCTCAAATTTTGTATAATTCCATGGCGTATTTTAATCTATTCTTAAACGTGGAACCGAAAACTGATCAAAATCTTTCATCTACGAGGGCACGAACATCGACGCCGTTTCAAGTAACAAACCATTTTCGATCACTCCTAAATTTAGAAAATCGAGTACGTAAACAGAGCTTAGCAACCTGGCGACCTCCTGAAAAACGTTGTGGTGACCGTTGATTGGACATAGCTGACGCATGCGCATGCAAAAAAGACTGGACCCTCTTTTCTCCGCGGGGGAAAATGGGTCTGGAACTGGACTATGAATTACCCTTGCAATCCTTCTTGCATGGCAGGCCTATACATAGAGGATCAGCCATACCCTCGCCAAAATTTCCTGTTTTATAAACAATTTTAGTTACTTTTGATCAAACTTATCTAATCCCTAATTTTAATGATTCTTATTGTATTAAATTTTCAATGTAATATGGCTAGGCTATGACTCTTTTATTGTAATTAGTCACTATTTCTATAACCCATTCCTACTGAGGATAGATAGTCTTTAAAATTTTATTCAACAGTTTTATTGAGCAGATGGAAATCATGGAATTAGGGGCCGGTTAAAGCAGCATCAGCAGGAATGGGTTAATATATGCCTAGAACCCTGATGAAAAACACTATTTAGGGACTCGGGCATCTTCATTAAAGATTATTACCGTAGCTGACTTGGTAATCACCCATCTTCAAGCAAGTATGTACCCGGCCCCATGTTTAAGGAAAAAGTAATTTTCCGACCTATTATATCCCACAAAAGAAAGGAAGAAAGGGGTGGGCACTTATATGAGCAGGGGGGGTGCTAACACTTACCAGGTCAACTAGAAAATTCAAAAATGGTCAAAATTAAAAGCATCTTGCAAAATTGATCAGAAATGCACAAGGCTTTGGGGGTGTTCATATGGAGGCAAGCCAGCACAGGTACCCGAGCTAGCCCGCTTTAGTGAGATCATGTGTTTGCTATAATTTCTTGTTAATTTCCATCTTGTTACATGCGAAGTGACCAGCCCACCCATCTGAGATCTGTTTTTCCCCCATATTTTTCCCAATGCAATTGACCAGGCTAGCTCGTCTACCCGGTGTCAAGCGAAATTTATGACCTCTGCGAAATACCTGACCAAGCGTGACGGGTCATGTATTTCGCGCGTGTAGGCGCGAAATACATGACCGCTTGCTAAATATCCGAGGCCTGGGTCGAACCATAATGGCCGTCGAAGGAAACGAATTATCTAATGTTTATATAATATAAGATGTTTATAATGTATCGTATCCACCTCCGAAACTGGATTTAATTTGATATTGATGAAGGACGATGGAAGGCACACCTTATCAGCCGAAAACAAGCCAAGAAACTATCTGCTCTCTGCGAGATTTCGCCACATTCAGAAAGATTTCAGTGGTTTAGCTTCTTCTTTGACAGAAATTCATGATAGATTGGTAGGAACGTTTAATTTGCTGTGGAAGTATTCATCAAGGCCATGAATATCTTATATTTGCAACGAGACTGTCAAGACATACTGTATATTGTCATTTTTTTTCACCCACAGTATTTGTCAGTACTGTATATCACCTATTCACCTACTGCAGTACATGTTCTTTCAATCATGATACAGTAGATCCTTGATACCAACACAAGAACTATGTGTTATGAAATAATACACATCTCTCCTTGGATCAGTTGAGTGTAAACTGTAATGGATTATGACCAATGAAATTTATAACGCCATAAACACTAAACAGCATGAGACACTCTGAATTCAGAGTGAAGACAGCTTTGCCCCATAATAAAGAGTCATGGTGATTCATCATTCACACATGTTTTATAAACAGTTGTGCAAAACAACCACCACATACATAATCGGAAAAGTGGTAGTAATTTGTATTTTAAATAATAAAATTATTTCTCTGCTTTTTTCAATAATTACTATGAAAAACCAAAAGTAGCCACCCTTCTTATCACAAAAAACCTTCTTTTGTGATAATAATTTCTAGTAGAATTATAGTTTTAGGTGTAGGGTTGGTTAGACAAGACAATTTTTATTTAGTACCATATTTACATAACATATATAGGGAGTAGGTACAGTATATACAATGATGAGCAAATGTAGCTCTCTACGTGCTCCTAGACGAGGCACTTTGTTATTTTACTCTGTAAAATGCAAGATGGTTTTACTATTTAAGAGAGAGTCTTTAGGAGTCCAAAGGGTTAATAAGTTCTGTTCAAGCACAAATTACAATATAAGCTGAGAAAGATAATTATAATATAAATATATCCCGTAGCTTTGCAAGCCACATTCAAGAAAGCTTATAGAAATCTTAATGCTGGTGCCAGTTGTTCAAAGGTTGATTAGAGCTAATACTGGGTGAAATGTTTTATTTCAGTCCATTCCGACAAATATGTAGTGTTATAATTTCAAACTTCACTAGCTTACACACAGGATTTACTTTGTACATGATTTCCGAAATAGGTGTGTAGGCTAAAAGTTCACTTGATAAAAAACCTTTACCACTTATCAATTATTATGCAGTTGTCCTGACAAGAAGTAGCTTAACTTTCCTAAGCAAGTCCAGATAATTGCTCTCAATATTTAAATAATCCAGGATTAACCTAATTTACTTTTGAATAACTGGGCCCAACTGTATAATTAAATAAATGACTGTTAACAATAAAAGTTTTGGGAAAGGGCTACCATGAAGAAATTGACCACGTCAGTCACAACCAAGCCAGTCTTCATTGTCATCTTTCCTGGAGATTTTGCATACAGCTGTATTTCTTCCACTGCAACAAAAAAAGAATTGCATGTACATGTAGTATGCTGCAAATATTGTTCAATTTAAGACTTTATTGGTTTATTTTCCCCTCGTTACTGATGCTTATTTGGCATATTGTGGAATGCAATTTGATCCTAAAAATATATACTTCTGTGGAGGGTAAAACAGAATCTCACAGTTGGAAATTAACAATGTAACAAAGAAAAACTATTCTGGCAGTTGATGGCATAACAACAACATTTTGCAATGGTTGCAAATTGACTATTACACTTTATAAATTAATTAAAGGACATCTTGCACTTGCCATATTGGTGTACCAAAACAATGAAATGGCGGCCATATTGGTGTACGGTATGGAATTAGCTCTTTCTTATTCAAATATTTCGTATTGTTTCACCACCCCCATGGGGTCACCGATCACGTGAGTGAAAACGATCCATAACACTTTACGTAAACCAACAATGTTTATAGTGCAAGTGAATTATTTCTTTACACATGTTTGTTCCCAAAAATAATACACTAGTATCGAGACAATCTTTATAAATAATTATAGTATGAATACAACAGTCTGAACTCTGAACTGATCCTCGGGTTATCTGAACCGAGTTCTACGTACCTTTTATTTACAGCTTTTCGATGGAGGCTTGATTGCTGCAACGCCAAACAGCCAGTGATAGTGTCAGTTGTTGAATTAGCCATTTGTTGACAAAATATCAGCGAAAAACGAGAGTAAGGAAGGTTGTAAACGACTGTAGAGATTCAGCTGGAACAGTTGCGAAATATATGAGCCAAAGTCTATCATGCGCATCATCTGCGCATGTGCAAAACCATAATAGTCATGTATTTCGCATGTCACAAATTTCGCGTTATACCGGGCTAGAACGTCAAAGCTTTGTACACGCGACAATGTTTGTCTTTACAAGTTTTGTCTTTACAAGTTTTTTTCTCAACAACGTTTTTATTGTACAAGTTCTGTTTGCTCATGTGTAGGTTATAAATTGAAAATTTGATCACACACATGTGATTCTGGGTATCGTGGGAAAATAAATGCAGTCAGCCCAGGGCTAGAAATTGTCATGTAAACACGGGATGAAAGTCAGCTCGCCTAAGGTACCCGGGTTCCCACCTGAAAAAGTTAACTTTCCCCTTGGATATACTATAATGCTATGCAACTTTATCACTATTAAACTATACCTGTTCCTTGTCAATGGCTATCTCCTCCAAGGCTCTCAAGTAAACAGGTCCCGTAGCAGCTATATGTTTTAACATTTTCCCATCTAACTCCTGTCCAAGAGGCAGATTGATGGGCACAACGGATGTCCCAGCAGATTTAACAAATTCAAATCTAGTACAAATAGCAAGAATCGTGTTTGTCAAAACAATTCAACAACGAGAAGAAAATGTCCAGAATTGACAATTCTGCCAAAAAATACTAAATTTTAAGAGACTAATTAGTAATAAGAGTTTGGAATATATATAAATAAAAGTTGACATACCCAATTGATTCAGAAAATCCAGGATTTTTGCCAGGGCCGGACTAAGACTGTGGGGGGCCAGGGGCCACATTTTTGTGGGGGCCCTTTTCCAATTCCAATCGGTCTTACAAATTACAATATAATAAAATAAAATAAAGACACTGAATCACTGGTGTTCACCAAAGAACCCTTTATATATGAGAGAAAAGGGGAAAATAACAAATGACTTTACACAAATTTAAAGTGTCTGTCTGCCGTCTGCGAGATGAAGCGAGCCCCGAGGGGGAACCGAAACGTCAGACAATACTGTTAACAATTACATTTTGTTCAGCAATCTGGAGAAACTTCCTTATTGAAACATGTTACACAAATTAATAATACTATTAACTATTTAGACATTTAGTTTATTAAATACACTTCTTTCGCATCTTTTTGCTGGCGAAAGTAGAAAGAACTTCGTCGATTTTTAACGACTTCAAAATATCCTGCTCAAGTGAGAGAATGGAAAGGCTCACCAGCCTTTGCTGGCTCATGGTGGTTCTCAGATGGTTCTTTATCAAATTCAGCTTCGAGAATGATCTTTCACCGCTACAATTCGACACCATCAATGAAAGATAAATTCGTAGGACAACTTCGGTGTTGGGAAACGTGTCCTTCATGTTATTTTGGATGAGGGATGTGTACATTGTCGCTTCAGTTAGTTCACTATAGTTGTCCTGACCTGGCTGACCAATCAGTTCTTTCATGAATGCGATGAACTGGACGAGTTCGTCGCATAGGCATTCGTCGAGGTCGCCCTCGTATATCTTTACCAAATTTGCCGATGCAGAACGAATTTCATTGGTAGTCATGTTTGGAAGTCTGCGAAGAAATCCGAAGCGACTGTTCATCTCGGCATATGCATTTGTGCGCTTTTCAAGTTCACACACCAATACGTCAAGAACTGCGATGAATGCATTGACGCGAAAGGAATCTCTTGGACCCAGTTCAGTGTCCTCTGAACGGCCATAGTCAAGTGGATCCAGGCGAATATTGCGTTGTCGTCGACGCAAATTTTGGGAAAATTCACTAGAGCCTGAACGTTCGGCTCCATCGGTCACAAATTCTTCAAAACGATCACGTAAAGATTGTACGAATGTGGAAAGTGATTTGAGGAGTGCTACAGCAGTGTTTAGGTCTGTTGTTGTACTCTGAAGACTTTTACTTGTTTGGTTGAAGCGATCGAGGATGACATGCCAGAATCCAGTGTAAAAACCAGTCTCCACTTTCCACATTTTTTCGCAAAGGGATGTGGCGGTGTTCCTTGTTTCACCCTTGGCGATTCTTTCCAGGACATCTCGGATTTCACTGTACCCATTATTCAGCGCCCTCGTGGCATCTGCGTGTGCTGACCAGCGCGTATCGCTCAAGCTTTTCGGGATGAACAGTCCTTTTGGTTTGAGCGCATCCACCAAAAGAGTAAAGCGTGAAGTTGAGCTGGTAAAGAAGACGTAGAGTTGCTGAACGAAGCCAAAAAAAGTGACTGCTTCCCGACAACCACTGACTGCAGATTGGCCAACCAAGTTAAGCGAATGTGCAGTGCATGGAACAAACACCGCTAGTGGATTCCTTTCGCGAATAATTGCTTGCATGCCTTTGTATTTCCCGCTCATATTCGCTGCATTGTCGTACGACTGGCCTCTGCAGTTTGCAATGTCAATACCAACAGTTTCGAGAAATTGTAGCAATGAATCTGCTTGCTCTTGCCCAGTGTGTCCAGTGTTCTTGAAAAAGCTAACGAACCGCTCGACTGGTTTCTCATCTTCGACATATCGTAACACGCATGTCAGCTGGTCGACGTGGCTGGCACCCGGGGTTGAATCGACTGTTACAGAAAAGTACTTCGCCTTCTTAACACGAGTTACGATGTTGTCTAACACATGCTCTCCCAGGATAGCAATAAGCTCGTCACACGTGGTTGATGACAGGTAGTTTGTGTGTCCAGTGCCTTTACTAGGGTGCTTCTGGATATGCTGGGCCAGAAACGAATCGTACTGGGATAAAAGCTCCATCAACCCAAGGTAGTTTCCATTGTTTGGTGACCCCACTGTTTCATCTGATCCACGGAATGCAAGGCCACGCTCAGCCAGGAAGCTTATTACGCTGACAGTTCGTTTTAAAACTTGACACCAATATGTCTGCATTTCTGTTGCCTGCTTTGCCATTTCGTGATCTACACGGCCCAACGTGGACGCGCGTTTCACAAGCTGGATGACATTTGAGCAATGCGCAGGGGATCTCTCGTGCTCCTCGAAAGTGCGCCCAGAATGCTTCCAATCGCCGTAGCCAATTGTGGCCAAATTACCAACACCATTTAGAAGCTTGCAAGCGAAGCAATAGACCCGTCCGGTAGAAAACGAGTAGCACAACCATGTTCGCGGGACTTTCTCTCCGTTTTGGAGTGTTCTTTCGAATAAATTTCTTGAGCAAAATCGGCTTTTTGTCAATTTTGGCTCACTAATGGCAATGCGTTCGACTTGGATTGATCCATGTTATTTATTGCGCTACATCCTGTCTTCGCCCAGTGCTCGACCGCAGCGGCTGATAACCTTGATGGCCATAAGCCAATGTCATTCTCGAAGCCATCACCTGGCTGATTTCGTGTGCCGCTAGCACTGCTTAGGCTTCCTTCACCAACTCCTGATTCCGTTTCTTCCTGTGCTGATGACACTGATGTTAGTGATGTATCACTTGTGTGAGTTTCCTCAGGTTCTTCACCGCTCGGTTCGCTCGTCGCGCTCGAGTTGTAAAAAGATTGAGTGGACGAGAAAAACTCTGATATTTGTCTTGGGAGTTGGGTTTCCTCACGATCTTTTTTCTCTTGTGCTCGTTTACGTTTTTTAGCGCCGCTCAGATATTGTCGAACCCGGTTCGACTTGTGTCTATCGCTACCCTCACTCATCTTTGCTCACTTTACATAATACGCGGTGGCCAGAAACAGTCTATTTTTAAAATTGATGACGAAGGCACAAAGCGGACAAACAACAACGTCGAATGAAACATGATACGTTCATAACCTTCTTAGCTTATTTGTATAGTAATAGTATTAGTATAGCTGTCAAGTTGTCAACTGTGGGACAAATCGCAGTTACAATCGTCAACCGAAATTTTAACGGCTCAGACGTACGTTTTACAAAACACTGAGATACGTCGTGCAAAAAATAACTTTGAACAAACAGAAACGTTAGTAACTTAGTATTAATTGGGTTGTTAAATAAAATACTCCAAAATGTGGGGGGCCCGGGGCCCAGGCCCCGGTGGCCCCGCCCTTAATCCGCCACTGATTTTTGCCCATCAACGCAGAGGAGAATAACTGTGAAAATTCTGTCCTCAGCTCATCTAAATTCCACCTCTTATCAATGCGGAATGCGTCAACGGAGAAATTATTTACTTGAAGCCAAACCTTCTTTTCCCTCCTTGGCACGGTTGACCACGTTGGGCTCGGCAACAAAAAGACATCCTTGATGTATTTCATGTTGGCGTCGCTTCACTGCGTTCGTTGTCGTTTTCTAGACGGTGGCTGTGCTCTCACGGGCCGCTGACGCTGTCTTTGCTCTTGCCATCTACCGTAGTTTTGCCGAGAATTGAAGTTCATAGCAATAGATCGTTCTCACTCAAGTGATTGGTGGCCCCATTGGGGTGGTGAAACAATACAAAATATTTGAATAAGAAAGAGCTAATTCCCATACCGTACACCAATATGGCCGCTATTTCATTGTTTTGGTACACCAATATGGCCGCCGTGACGTCAGATGAAAACGATCTATACTGGGTTGTGTATTGGCAGTATTGCCAGTATTGGTACCACTTGCACTCGGGATTCGAGGTGAATTCCCGCGGGGAATACGGAAAATATTGTTTATTTCTTCATCTACATTTCCAAATCTATTCGGCGTAGTGACAGATGATGTTTCTTCACGGCTCGCTCGTTCCTCTGACATTAAATCCACAACTATTGTGCGTACTAGACGTTGAAGATCTTGACCATTTCCACCGGACGGTTCTCCCTGTTCGGCCATTTTGTTTGTCATTCTCGCCATAATTAATAATGATAATTATGTATAAGATAATTATGCATGCGGGTTTTTTTTTAGTCGAAATATGATAAAAAAAATTCCGGAAAGGAAATGGACTTCGACTTTACAAATGTGAACATCGAATTCAAAGAATTGGACTTCGACTTTACAAATATGACGTCGACTTTCTGTTGTGGCATTATATTTTATGAAGTTCGACTTCATCTTTAAAATTTGGAATAATATTGTGATGTTGGTATTTTTGTCCGCGATATATATATATATATATATAGTTCAATCTACAGACACGGTGTTTCGCTGTACAACAGCTCATCAGTGTAGCTTGGAACAATCTGAATGAATTTCATCAATTACTTATACACATGCGATCGTCGGTGACAGCCGCATGTGGGACAGCATCGGTGAAATACATTCATATATATATATATATATATATATAGTTCAATCTACAGACACGGTGTTTCACTGTACAACAGCTCATCAGTGTAGCTTGGAACAATCTGAATGAATTTCATCAATTACTTATACACATGCGATCGTCGGTGACAACCGCATGTGGGACAGCATCGGTGAAGTACATTCAGATAGCGTGAAGTGCGCATGGGCCCAGAGTGCTCAAACTTCCACAAGGGTAGTGAGCGTTGCATTATCGCTAATAGGTACCCATGGCAACTTCACAGAGTGCTCAACAACACCGAAGTGAAGGAGCGTACATAGTTCAATCTACAGGCACGGTGTTTCGCTGTACAACAGCTCATCAGTGTAGCTTGGATTTGAGTGATATTCTTGAGCCAAAGGAGTAAGTGCAAGTGGACTGTCCCACGTTGTTGAAATTCGAAACGGTAAAAGTATGTGTTAATGTTTTCACGGTGAGGAAGATTGCGGTAGCTAAAAAAATGTTTACTCCATTTAGAGTCGTTGGAGCCGCACAAATACCCGCGAACAATTTGTTCAAGAACATGAGCGATGTGAATAGTTTCCAAACCAGCTAGTTCTGTTGGTCCACGTCCAGTCGTGTTTCGCGCGTCCTCAAGCCACTGGGGAAATGGGAATGTCCATTCATATGGGTTCAGAGTAATGAATACGTCTGGGTAGCCGAATTGGTCCACAGCATCTATTAATAAGCGATGTTGAGCTTTCCAGTACCCAGTGGAAAATACTTTTACATCAAGTGCTCGTGCTGGAGAGCAATGCATTTTTCGAGCACTGGCAATGGCACCACTTACTGTTTTGAAGAGCCAGAGATCATAATGGGACTGCAGAAGTTCGAAATTTATACTGTAGTCAAGTATATTCGAAAATGTTTTGTTATGAAAGGAAATCTTCGTGCTCAGTCTGCTCTTTTTACCGTCCAATGTCGATTCGCACCACTCAGTAAACGGGTACAAGTTTGGCCAGAGTGCACACTCCATACCAGAGGTTTCAGTTATGTTGTAAAGGTTGATGCCTTTTTCTTCAGACAAATATTGACTGCGTTTATTGACAAACAGCCAATATGAAGTATCCTTTCAATTCATAAGGAAATCATATGCACGCTGGCATCGTTGCTTCGTAGCTGCGTTAGAAAGATTTCGGATTTTGTCTTCTACCGATTGCAATGACCAAGTAACAGTTGAAAGACCGTTTTTCACTCGGCAACCATGTTTTTCACGTTTGTACTTGCCACAGTGGAAATCTAATGGTCTTAAGACGCAGACATCTTCCAGAGACAAATTCAAAAGAAGTTGAGGAACAAGTGGCGCAACAGGTACAACATATCGGCTTTCTGTACAGATGCATTTCTTTGAGTGTTTCGTTGCTGCTTTATTGCAAAAACGCGGTAGTAATTTATCGGGCCTTAGTCCGAAGCATCGTGGACAATATGTCCATGCTGAATTTTCCATCCAAAATTTTAAATTAGATATAGTCGCAACAGTGGAGTCATGCTTTCTGTTGGAAG